>QZGG01002067.1:0-45801 GCA_006409495.1 Sedum album | reverse complement strand
TAATCATCTCCTTCTGCACTACCTCCATCAAGATAGGGTTGAGTCTTCGTTGGGCATCTCTGCATTGTTTAGCTCCATCTTGTAACAGAATTCGATGCATGCACAACGTCTGGGCTAATTCCGCGAAGTCATACAGCGTCCACCCGATCGCGCGCTTGTTCTTGCGCAACACTTCTACCAGGCACGCTTCTTGCGCAGGTTCGAACTGGTTCTTTATAATTACTGCTTAGTCTCATTATCGCCCAAAAACACATACTTCAGGTTCTCCCGGGAGTTTGCCTTCAGTGTGATCTTTGGTTCCTGTATGTTAAGAGAGACAGCCGTGTTAGCAGCATATAATTCATTATTAGACTTAGGATACCTCGTGTCTTCTGCATCGGGTGAATTGCTGGTGGTATCACCAGTAGTGTCGGCTACTGCTCCGCACGCTTCTAACACTGCCCGAGTTTGATGGCGCGCGTGCTCGTCCTCCACTGCTTCAGCAATGATATCTAGTGCATTCACCGAGGAATCATCGTGAGGAAATTGCATGCCCTTAAAGATATTGAAGTGTATAACTTCACCATCCACTTCCATTGATAGGGTTCCCTTCCATACGTCAATTCTTGTTCGCGCGGTCATCAGAAATGGTCACCAAGCAACACTTGCGCGGTGTCAGTGGAGACATTTCCTTCCATTTCTAACACATAGAAATCTACCGAGGACACCATTTATCTCACTCTTACCAGTACATCTTTGACCATGCCCACCAGTTGCTTGCATGATCTGTGTGCTAATTGGATTGTCAACCCTGCAGGCTTAAGTGGTCCAATACGCAAAGATGTGTATAGAGAGTGAGATAAAACATTTATAGAAGCACTGAAGTCGACCATGCAATTGTCTACTACAAAATTACTGAGTGTGCATGGTATAGTAAATGTACCTGGATCTCGGCATTTTGGTGGTACCTTATGCTGCACGACTGCTGAGGCATTGGCATTGAGCTGCACTTGTTCTCTTTGTCCTCCCTTTCTTCTTTTATTGGTACATAAATTCCTTGAGAAACTTCGCGTATCGAGGAATTTATTTCAATGCATCTATAAGTGGAATGTTGATTTCGACCGTACTGAACAAGTCATAAAGCTCCTGATCTAGCTCGGTTCTCTATGGTTTTGTGCTCTGTGTAGGTAAAGGAAGTGGTACGTTGCTGCTAGATAGGCTCACGTTCCTTATAACAGGTGCGTCTGTCTCTTGCGCTGAATCTGTGATCTGTGCATCCGCGTTTTTCCTTGCGCGAGTAACCACTGGCACGCCAGACGTCTCTTTGCCTGATCTGAGTAATACTGCATTGACACCATTTTGAGAATTGGTATTAGCTGCCTTCCTGTTATTTACCATCTCGGTCACGGTTGCAGAGATTTATGTCAACTAATTTTCAATTAGAGTAAAGCGCTTCTCGTTTTGCTCTTCATTTTTGCGAACTGTCTCAGCTAACTGACCCACTATGTCCTCAAGTGACTTCTTTGGTTGCTGAGTATTCTGCGTTGGACCTTCAGCGCATCTGTGCGGCAGGTTATAGGAAGCTGCTGGCGCGTAAGGTCGCGCGCCAGTGGGAGCATTAGGTCGCGCTCGCCAGTCAGCGCGGTCTCTGGAAATTCTGCTCGTTTTTCCAACTAAAACCGTTTTCAGCTAATTCGAATCTAGGCTGTCCTTGCCTAGCTTATCCATTATTCCACCCTCGTAAAGCGTTTACATCTGCGTGTTCTTCGAATAGGGTGGGACACGCGTCTGTCTGATGATCTGTGGCGTGACAGAATTCACACGGTCTAGTATTAGCGCTCTGCTTCATCATCAGTTTGTGCATCATATCTTTGAGTTCTTTGATTTCTCATGTGACGTCTACTTGATGCAATGACCTCGCACGGTTGTTCTCTAGGGATACTGATAGAACACTTTTATATGCTGTTTTAGGTCCTTTATACTGCTTAGATTCTAACATATTTTAGTATAAGATTACGCTTTTGGTGTAGTTTTGTATCTAAGGTTTGAAAGAAGAGTTAGAACAAAAGTGCAACAAAAAGGCTGAATCTCGGAACAAAAGACAACAAAGTGACAAAGAGCCAAAGACAACAAGCGCGCGAGCAGTGTGGCGCGCGAGTATGGGTCGCGCACAGCAAAGCAAAATGATGATGTCAGCAATCAACAAAATATCCGGAACGATGACACAGATGATTTCTAAGTTCGGTTTTTGGAGATCAAGATATTCCCAAAGCTGATTTTTAGAGATAAAGATGATTTCCTACAGATATCCTTGCCTAATATTCGTGGAAACCCTAGGAGGCAAGACTATAAATACAAAGTTTCATGGAAATCACACAGATGCGTACTAAGAGCGATTTTCAAAGAGAAGGTCAGCTACGCAGATAGAGTGCGCCGCCGACGCGAGCAAGCGAGGCATCATTCAGATTTGTTACTTTAGTTGTTTAATGTTTAATCTTGAGATGTATACATTCAGTATGAGTAGCTAACTTACTGAATTCGATTTGGATTCAGATCTATGAATGATATGTTTTGAGGTTTTGTTCTTAATTGCATGATAAGTTTAGTATTATTATTCTGAGCTCAATTGCATTATAATTAGGTTAGGCAATTAAGCGCCTTGCACCGCAGACTTAGTTATAAAATCTGTTATCTATAGTTAAACTATCCGAAGTACGTGACTGTGAATGATAGGAGTGACACTAGAATAGTCGATAGCTACCTTGATCGGATTCTTGGTTGACTAGACTATAATTGAATAATAATATCATACGGACCTTGACTGGAATGTATGTGTAGGTTATTAAGCTATGACAGGACCTTAACCGGCGTGAACTTTATATCATGTGTCTTTAGTAACCAATGATAAACATGGAAATTCATAGTGAAGAATCTGAACCGAGCTCGGCTCGAAGCACTGAGAAGAGAATTACGCAGAGACCTAGAATTCAGAGGGGATGCTGAAATACCAAGACACGACAACCAGCTAAACAACAATGTTGATGTATGTGCGCCACCACCTGTCGCGCGCGTACCACCTGTGGCGCGACGCACAATTAAGGAGATGTCTGCTCCTCAAGCTGTCAATCACCATGGTGCAATGTACTGCCCCCGGATGGTCACTTTGAATTACGGACCCAGCTTGTTCACTACATACCTAAATTCCATGGTATGGCTAGTGAGAATCCGGTGAAGCACGTACGAGAGTTTGCGGCCATCTGTGAGAACATGAGGAATGTGAACGAGGATCCAGAGTTGCTAAAATTAAGAGCCTTCCCATTCTCATTGTGTGATTCAGCTAGACAGTGGCTTTTGGGGCTAGCACCCAGTTCGATAAGGACGTGGCCCGAGTTGCAGGAACGGTTCTTGGATAAGTTCTATCCTGCGGCTAAGGTGTCACTACTCAGAAGAGAGCTAGTCGCGCCGAAACAGTTGCATGGAGAGTCCTTATCTGAATATTATGAGCGGACTTCCCCAGCACGTACTTATAGAGAACTTCCTCAACGGACTTACCGAGATGAAACTCAGATTGCTGAATGCTCGCGCAGGAGGCAATGTGAGGAATATGTACTCGGAGGATGTTTGGAAGCTGATAGAAGACACGGCGGACCAAGCCAGATATCAAGTGTCTTTAGAGAAAAATCGCGCCAGATCACTGCATCAAGTAGACGTTACTGGAGAGATCAAGGAACTTAAGGATATGATACAGAAACTGATGATGAAGCAGAGCGTCGATACTTAGACCTTGCGAGTTCTGTCATGCCACAGACCGTCAGACAGACGCATGCCCCTCCCTTTTTGAAGAACACGCAGATGTTAATGCAGTAGGAGGATGGAACAACAGACAAGCTAGGCAAGGACAGCCTAGATTCGAACTAGCTGAGAACGGGTTCAGTTGGAAAGCTGAGCAAAATTTCCAGAGACTGTGCGCTGACTGGCGTGCGCAACCTAACGCTCCCACTGGCGCGCGACCTTACGCGCCAACTGCTTCCTACAACCTGCCGCACAAACGCGCTGAAGGGCCAGCGCAGTACAATCAGCAGCCGAAGAGATCTTTAGAGGAAATAGTGGGTCAGTTAGCTGAAACTGTACGAAGGAATGAAGAGCAGAATGATAAACGGTTTAAACTGATAAAGAATCAGCTCACTGAGATTGCCACTACAGTAAACGAACTGAAAGCTAATGACGTCAATCTGCCTTCTCAGGTTATTCAAAATCAAAAGGGAAGTATCAACATGGTTCGGATGGACGCGCCACAACTAGACCAGACAAGCGCGCCAGTTGACATGCACGCTACCGATGGCGCAGCAGAGCTGAATACAGAGTTAGTCGTCGCACCAGTATTTATTCGAGTAGTTTCAGTCGCACCAGAGCAAAAAGATGAAATCATGCTGAATGATCACTAGGCTGTTTTAAGTCCTTTACACTGCTTATATTCTAACATATCTTAGTATAAGATTACGCTTCTGGTGTAGTTTTGTGTCTCAGGTTTAAAAGAAGAGTTAGAACAAAATTGCAACAAGAAGGCTGAATCTCGGAGCAAAAGAAAACAACGTGACAACAAGAGCAAAAGACCACTAGCGCGCGAGCAGTATGGCGCGCAAGTGTGGGTCGTGCACAGCAGAGCAAAATGATGATGTCAGCAAACAGCCAAATATCCGGAGCGATGACGTCACCACGCGCAAAGAATATTTCTAAGTTCGGTTTTTGGAGATCAAATATTCCCAAAGCTGATTTTTAGAGATAAAGATGATTTCCTACAGATATTCTTGCCTAAATATTCGTGGAAACCCTAGGAGGCAAGACTATAAATATAAAGCTTCATAGAGATCACACATATGCGCGCAGAGGGGACCAAACGGCTCAAAGCGGAATTCAGACTTAGCCGTGCGCGCAAGCTGCCGACGCGAGCAAGACGACACGTCACTCAGATTTGTTTTGTCATTATAGTTTTTCAATACTTATGTTTGAGATGTATACATTCAGTAGGAGTAGCTAACTTACTGAATTCGGTTTGGATTCAGAATCTACGAATGACATGTTTTGAGGTTTTGTTCTGAATTGCATGATAAGTTTAGTATTATTATTCCGAGCTCAATTGCATGATAATTAGGTTAGACAATTAAGCGAAGCCTTGCACCGCAGACTTAGTTGTAAAATCTGTTATCTATAGTTAAACTATCAGAAGTACGTGACTGTGAATGATAGGAGTGACATTAGAATAGTCGCGTTACTGCCTATTCTAGTGTTACTCCTATCATTCACAGTCACGTACTTCTGATAGTTTAACTATAGATAATAGATTCTACAACTAAGTCTGCGGTGCAAGGCTTCGCTTAATTGTCTAACCTAATTATCATGCAATTGAGTTCGGAATAATAATACTAAACTTAATCATGCAAATTAAGAACAAGACCTCAAAACATATTATTCATAGATCAAAATCCAAACCGAGTTCAGTGAGTTTAGCTACTCATGCTGAATGAATACATCTCAAGAATAATTATAAGACAACTAAAATAACAAGACAAATCTGTATGGTGCGTCGTCAGGCTCGCGTGACAGCTTGCGCGCGTCGGAATTCTGCTCTGAGCCGTCTGCGGCATGTTCAGCTCTCTAAGTACGCGTGTGTGTGATTTCCATGAAGCTTTATATTTATAGCCTTGCCTCCTAGGGTTTCCACGAATATTTAGGCAAGGATATCTGTAGGAAATCATCTATATCTCTAAGAATCAGCTTAGGAAATATTAAATCTCCAAAAACCGAACTTAGCGCGTGATGACGTCATCGTCCCGAATATCTCGCTATCTGCTGACGTCACCGTTTTGCTGTTTTTTGCGCGACCCACACTCGCGCGCCATAGTGCTCGCGCGCTAGTGGTCTTCTGTCCTTGTTGTCAAGTTGTTGTCTTTTGTTCTGGAAATCAGCCTTCTTGTTGCGTTTTTGTTCTAACTCATCTTTTAGACCTGAGATACAAAACTACACCAAAAGCGTAATCTTATACTGAAATATGTTAGAATATGAGCAATGTAAAGGACTTAAAGTAGCGTACAACTACACTCTATCAAATCCCCCACACTTACTCTTGTTCGTCCCTGAACAAGTCGGCTTCCTTACCTTTTGTGTAATGCACGCGTGATTATTGGACTTACTGCGCCAGATGTCTGCGCCACCCTCACAACCTGCGCAACTGTGATTATACAACACACAACTGATTTATGATATTGATTCAAACCTTGTGTTACCTCTCTTGTGGAATGCATATCAATTCGGATGATTGGGAGATAGTCCTGTTTAAGCACCGGTCACCGAATTCTTCACGTCTTTGACGTTTCACTGTTGTTTCTCGGACAACTGATAACTTTTGTTGCACACTTTTCTTCTTTTCATTGTTTCGGCCTTTTGAGCTTTAACTTTGAATTGAATACTTCTTTCTGGTCCGGATCTTATTCTTCCCTAGAACGTTTTCCAATCATGGCCTTCGGATAGCAGCTATGGAACCACGCCCCGCTCTCGCTTCTGATCAGTCGCGCGCAAGTCAGACCGCGCGTTTGCAACCGCGCGCCCCTTCCTGAGCAACTAACTTCCACGAAGACGGTCTGTTTTCCCGTCTCGTCACGCTGGTAGGGTTTCGCCTTCGGCATCTGCGTGACTGAGCTTGCTCTTATTCCTTTGACCGCGAAGTACCAACCTCCACGAATACTCATAACCATGCAACCGATCCTCAAGCTTCGTTCGATCGACTGCTTTTCTAGGACGTTTCTATCAGCTCCACATCCCTCGTTATTCCACTCAAGAGATACACAAAATTCGAAAAAATTATCAAAATTCAGAATATGTCATATAAGCACAAATTACCTCAGGTGCGCGAGTGCGCACACAGGTCGCGCACGCCAATGTTTCTTGCGCGCAATTACCTCTTGAGATGTGTTCAGCGTTCGGTTTGGTTTGTTTAAACTAAAAAAACGAAAAATTTATCCTAAAAACGAAAAAATTCTATTCCTAAGTGTACTACTACCCCCCCACACTTAAACAAAAACGTGTCCTCACGTTATGCACAAGTAGTAAAGAAGGCAATAGTAATGCACGGGTTACCTCCCGGAAGTGCCGTGGTTTAACGTCGCTGGCTCGACAGTACCTTGTTTGGTCAACGCCGTGGTATTTCTTCAATGCCCGATTGAGTTGACGCGCGGGTTCTCTGGCGCGTCTCTTTGCGCGCGCGGTATGTAGTGCGCGTGTCTGCTGGTTCATGTGCGGGCTCTCCTAACTCCCCTGGTTCTGAAAGGTCGAACTCTTGTGCTGGTGGAATAGGCCCCGAAAGGTACTGCTTAATTCGCTGACCGTTCACCTTGAAACGGTGATGATCCTTTTCATCTTCGAGTTCGACGGCTCCGTATGCAAAGATTTTTGTGATGGTGAAAGGTCCGGTCCACCTACTCCGCAACTTCCCTGGCATGATCTTTAAACGGGATGAGAATAACAAAACCTTATCACCAATGTTGAAAGAACGACGAAGAATAAACTTATCGTGATAGATCTTGGTGCGCAGCTTGTAGTCGCGCGTACTGTCATATGCGTCCGCGCGCAGCTCTTCCAGCTCGTTCAAGTCCAACATTCTCTCTCGTTGTGCACTATCCAGATCCAAATTGCATGCGCGCAAAGCCCAGTATGCCTTATGCTCCAATTCCACTGGAAGGTGGCATGCTTTTCCATAAACTAACCGGAATGGGGAGGTGCCGATTGGGGTCTTGAAAGCTGTCCGATATGCCCAGAGTGCGTCATCCAGACGGAGGCTCCAATCTTTGCGCGTTGGCTTCACCATCTTCTCGAGTATGCGCTTGATTTCTCTGTTGGAGATTTCAGCTTGGCCGTTTGTTTGTGGATGGTAAGCCGTGGAAGTTCTATGTTGAACTCCATAGTGTTTGAGTACCTGTGCCACCAACCTGTTACAAAAATGCGTTCCTTGGTCACTGATCAGTGCCTTGGGTACACCATAACGGCAGAAAACGTTAGTGCGCAAGAAATCAGTAACAGTTTTGGCATCATCTTTTCGTGTAGCCTTAGCCTCAACCCATTTAGATACATAGTCTACAGCTACAAGAATGTACTCAAATCCGAAAGGAGGGAAAGGGCCCATGAAGTCAATCCCCATAAATCGAATACTTCATCTACCATGATGGGCATCTGAGGCATCTCGTTGCGCGCCGATATGTTACCTGCGCGCTGACATCTATCGCAACTTTTGCAGTGCGCGTATGCGTCTCTGAACACGTGTGGCCAATAGAAACCAGAATCTAATATTTTTCTACTAGTTCGTTTAGGACCAAAATGACCTCCACATGCATGCTCATGACAAAAGGCTATAACTGACTCTATTTCATGATCTGGAATACAACGTCTCAGTATTTGATCTGGACCTATTCTAAATAAGTACGGATCATCCCATAGGTACAGTCTAGCATCATGTTTCAATCGAGCTGTTGCGGTTTGTTAAAAGTAGGTGGGAACTTACCAGTGACCAGGTAGTTCACAATGTGCGCATACCATGGTATCTTACCCTGTAACGTCATTATGTGCTCGTCTGGGAATGTCTCCTTAATGATCCCCTGATCCTCCTCTCTGATTATTCGACTAAGGTGATCTGCTACTGTGTTATCCGAGCCCTTTTTGTCTTTGATTTCAATGTTGAATTCCTGCAAAAGCAACAACCAACGCATGAGTCTCGGCTTAGTTTCTTTCTTGACATTAAATACCTTAGTGCGGCGTGATCCGTGAATATGATGACTTTGGCCCCTAATATGTATGCACGGAATTTCTCTAGGGCAAAAACAATGGCTAGTAACTCTTTTCAGTAGTGGTGTAGTTCCGCTGCGCTGGGTCCAGTGTGCGCGAGGCATAGTAGATGGCGTGTGGTTTCTTATCTTTGCGCTGACCAAGTACTGCGCCAACAGCATAGTCGCTCGCGTCACACATCAACTCGAATGGTAGGTCCAATCTGGCGCCTGTAGTACTGGCGCGCTAGTCAGTGCGCGCTTCAGTGCGTCAAACGCTGCGCGACAGGCATCTGTAAAGTCAAACACTACATCCTTTTGCAGGAGGTTAGACAATGGGGTAGATATTTTAGAAAAATCTTGAATGAAACGTCTGTAGAATCCAGCGTGCCCTAAAAAAGATTTGATTTCTCTAACATTAGTGGGGTACGGCAAGCTAGCAATAAGATCAATTTTTGCCTTGTCTACCTTTAACCCTTCTCTAGAGACAATATGGCCTAGCACTACTCCATGCGTGACCATAAAGTGACACTTTTCATAATTCAAGACTAGGTTCTTAGATATGCAACGTTTCAAGACCTTATCTAAATTTTCCAGACAATCATCAAAAGTGTTTCCATGCACAGTAAAGTCGTCCATAAACACCTCAATGCATGAACCCAACATGTCCGAAAATATGCTCATTACTAACCTTTGGAACGTACCTGGCGCGTTGCATAATCCAAAAGACATGCGCCGGAAAGCAAATGTACCGAAAGGGCACGTGAACGTCGTCTTTTCTTGGTCTTCCGCAGCTATGGGAATCTGATTGTATCCTGAAAATCCATCCAAGAAACAGTAATGTGGTTTACCTGCCAGTCGGTCGAGCATCTGATCTATAAACGGCAAGGGGAAGTGATCCTTGCGCGTTACTGCGTTCAGCTTCCGGTAGTCTATGCACATGCGCCAACCGGTCTGTATCCTCTTGGGCACTAGTTCTCCTGCCGCGTTCTCTTCTACGGTGATTCCACCTTTTTTGGGACAACATGTATCGGACTTACCCACTTACTATCAGAGATGGGATAAATGATTCCGGCGTCTAACAGCTTGATGATCTCTTTCTGTACCACCTCCATCATAATAGGGTTAAGTCTTCGTTGGGCATCCCTGCATGGTTTGGCTCCATCTTCTAACAGAATTCGATGCATGCATACATCGGGACTGATTCCGCGCAAGTCATCCAATGTCCATCCGAGTGCGCGCCTGTTGTTGCGCAAGACTTCTACTAGACGCGTTTCTTGAGCAGGTTCTATGGTTCTTTATAATCACCGGCTTAGTCTCATTGTCGTCTAAGAACACATACTTCAGATGCTCTGGCAGTTGCTTCAGTATGATCTTTGATTCCTGTATGTTACGAGAGACAGCCGTGTTAGCAACACATAATTCAGTACTAGAAACAAGATACCTCAAGTCGTCTGCTCTGGTGTTTCCTTCTTCTTCGTGCGCGTCTGATAGTGCGTCAGTTGTCTGGCGCGTCTGCTCCTCTTCCACTACTTCATCAATAACGTCCAGTGCGTTTATTGTAGAATCATCAGGTGGAAACTGCATTCCCTTGAATATATTGAAGTGTATGACCTCACCATCGACTTCCATTGAAAGAGTTCCTTTCCATACGTCGATTCTTGTTCGTGCGGTCATCAAAAAGGGTCGGCCAAGCAATACTTGAGCAGTGTCGGCAGAGTTTCCTTCCATCTCTAACACATAAAAATCTGCTGGAAACACCAATTCTCCTACCCTTACTAGTACATCTTCAATCATGCCCACTGGTTGTTTGCACGACCGATCCGCTAGTTGGATTGTTAACCCTGCAGGCTTTAGTGGTCCAATGCGGAGAGACGTGTATAAAGAATGGGGTAGAACATTTATAGATGCCCCTAAGTCTATCATGCAATTATCCACTACAGAATTACCTATGGTGCATGGTATAGTGAACGTACCTGGATCTCGGCATTTAGGTGGTACCTTGTGTTGCACGATTGCAGAGGCGTTAGCGTTCAGCTGCACTTGCTCTTTCTTTCCTCCTTTCCTTCTTCTGTTTGTGCATAAATCCTTAAGAAATTTCGCATACCTGGGATTTGTTTCAGTGCATCTATAAGTGGAATGTTGATTTCCACCTTGCTGAACAGGTCATATAGCTCTTGATCTAGCTCGGTTTTTAGGTTTATTGCTCTGGGCAGGGAAAGGAAGTGGCACGTTGCTGCTAGATGGTTCCTCTGTTTCTGCAACTGGTGCGCTGGATTCTGGCGGTGAACTATTATTCTGCGCGTGCGCGCTTTTCTTGGCGCGAGTGGTCTCTGGCGCACCTGATGTTTCCTTTCCTGATCTAAGTAATACTGCGTTGACACCATTCTGCACTCTGGCCTTCGCTGCTTTCCTGTTATTTGAGATTTCGGTCACGGTTTCAGAGATTTGTGTTAACTGACTTTCAATCAGAGCGAAACGCCTCTCGTTCTGCTCCTGATTCTTGCTTACGGTTTCAGCCAACTGACCTACTATCTCTTCTAGTGATTTCTTGGGTGGCTGCTGGTTGTACTGCACTGGTCCTTCAGCGTGTTTATGTGGCGGGTTATAAGCAGCAGCTGGCGCGTAAGGTCGCGCGCCAGTGGGGCATTAGGTTGCGCGCGCCAGTCAGCGCGCGGTCTCTGAAAGTTCTGCTCATTCTTCCAACTAAACCATTCTCTGCTAATCCAATCTAGGCTGTCCTTGCCTAGCTTGTCCATTATTCCATCCACCCACAGCATTAACATCTGCGTGTTCTTCAAACAGGGTGGGGCATGCGTCAGTCAGGTGGTCTGTGGCGTGACAGAATTCACAAGTTCTAGTATCGACGCTTTGCTTCATCATCAACTTCTGCATCATGTCCTTCAATTCCTTGATCTCTCCGGTTACATCTACCTGATGCAGTGCTCTGGTGCGGTTGTTCTCTAGCGACACTTGATATCTGACTTGGTCCGCAGTGTCTTCTATCAGCTTCCATACGTCCTCTGGATACATATTCCTCACGTTGCCTCCTGCGCAAGCGTTCAACAACCTGAGTTCCATCTCAGTTAATCCGTTGAGGAAGTTCTCTCGATCAACACATGTTGCGGGAGTCCATGATTGTAGCAGTTCGCTTCAAGTTCCCTGAACCGCTCATAATATTCGACAATGACTCACCGTGCAACTGCTTCGGGCAGCTAGCTCTCTTCGTAGTAACATGATACCTTGGCCGCAGGATAAAATTATCTAGAAACCGTTCTTGTAACTCGGGCCAAGTCCTTATTGACCCGGAGCTAGCCCCATTAACCATTGTCGAGCTGAATCACATAGAGAGAATGGGAAAGCTCTCAACTTAAGCAACTCTGGATCCTCGTTCCCATTCCTCATGTTCTCGCAGATGGCCGCGAACTCTCTGACGTGTTTGACTGGGTTCTCACTAGCCATACCATGGAATTTTGGTATGTAGTGAACAAGTGAGTCCGCAGCTCAAAGTGACCATCTGGGGGCAGTACGATGCACCATGGCTGATTGACCGCTTGAGGAGCCGACATCTCTTTGATGGTGCGTCGCGCCACAGGTGGTGGCGCGCGTACGTCCACATTATTGTTCAGCTGGTTGTCCTGTCTCGGCAATTCAGCATCCCCTCTGAACTCTAGGTCTCTGCGTAGTTCTCTTCTGAGTGCATCGAGTTCGGCAGGGTGTAGGCGAGCAAAGACGTTATCGGCGTTGCGCCCTGGCGCGTCTGGCGTGTTGTCCATGCGTCTGCCTATCACACTGTTCTCACCAAAATCTTCCATGCAAAACAAAAACAACAGCTAAATTAAACGTAACTAATTTTTTTTGGATTTTTGTTTAAGAAAACTAAAAGTAAATAACAAAAGAAAAAGGAAAAGAAAACTTCTCTAGCCGCTCCCCGGCAACGGCGCCAAAATTTGACGAGCACGTCGTTGAGTGCTGCAAATTTGTCCCGACTCTCCTTACTAGTATAGTATCGGCAAGCTGGGGTCGAATCCACAGGGAACGGTGGAAGTCTCTTTTCAACTACAAACTAAAGAATTGGGGTTGTGCGTGAGAACAATTAAAAGAAAGAAAAACTGCTGCGCAAGTACAACTGGCGCACACACAGAAAGCAAGTATAAAAGATGTAAATAAATGCAAGAGATGAGCTCGGTTCAGATTCTTCACTATGAATTCTATGTTTATCCTCGGTCACTAATGGTACATGATATAATTGTCCACGTAGATTAAGGTCCTGTCACAGCTTAATAACCTACACATACATTCCGGTCAAAGTCTGTATGATATTATTACTCAATCTAGTCTAGTCAATAACGAATCCGGTCAAGGTAGCTACTGCCTATTCTAGTGTTACTCCTATCATTCACAGTCACGTACTTCTGATAGTTTAACTATAGATAATAGATTCTACAACTAAGTCTGCGGTGCAAGGCTTCGCTTAATTGTCTAACCTAATTATCATGCAATTGAGTTCGGAATAATAATACTAAACTTAATCATGTAAATTAAGAACAAGACCTCAAAACATATTATTCATAGATCAAAATCCAAACCGAGTTCAGTGAGTTTAGCTACTCATGCTGAATGAATACATCTCAAGAATAATTAAATAACAACTAAAATAACAAGACAAATCTGTATGGTGCGTCGTCAGGCTCGCGTGACAGCTTGCGCGCGTCGGAGTTCTGCTCTGAGCCGTCTGCGGCGTGTTCAGCTCTCTAAGTACGCGTATCTGTGACTTCCATGAAGCTTTATATTTATAGCCTTGCCTCCTAGGGTTTCCACGAATAATTAGGCAAGGATATCTGTAGGAAATCATCTATATCTCTAAGAATCAGCTTAGGAAATATTAAATCTCCAAAAACCGAACTTAGAAATATCTTTAGCGCGTGATGACGTCATCGTTCCGAATATCTTGCTTTCTGCTGACGTCACCATTTTGCTGTCTTCTGCGCGACCCACACTCGCGCGCTAGTGGTCTTCTGTCCTTGTTGTCACGTTGCTATCTTTTGTTCTGGAAATCAGCCTTCTTGTTGCGTTTTCGTTCTAACTTATCTTTTAGACCTGAGATACAAAACTACACCAAAAGCATAATCTTATACTGAAATATGTTAGAATATGAGCAATGTAAAGGACTTAAAGTAGCGTACAACTACACCCTATCACCCTCCCACATCCAACTGAAGCTACGCTGCAGCATTGCAATCCAAGCCTGCACACACTAGTGTTTGCACTAGGAGTATGACCAAGAGGTTGCTTATCAACCAAGCTGCTGCAAGCTTACGAGCTGCTAAGGTGCCAACCAAGGAACGCACATTCACTGCTGATTCCATCGCTGCTGCTACAAATGCACTCATTGCATCCAACAGTTCACATTAAAATGGAAGGACTTCAACCAATGCTGTTTCTTCACCAAAGACAAAGTCAGCCTCTGTTGAAAAGGATGTGTCATCATGCACAACATCTGTCATGACAATTGGTACCAAATCACTCGAGGGGCAAATGCTTGAGATGAGGAGGATGATTGAGCAAATGGCGAAAGATAACGAGGAAAAGGTCAGGCAGATTGAAGATCTTCAGAAAGAGGTCAATGAATTGCGTGAAGAGAAAGCCAAATTTGAGACGGCTGATGAGGATGAGGTGTCAGAAGATGATGATGCCGACCAAATCACTCCAGCTGAAGATGCGAAGAATGAAGATGTCACCTACAATGAAAAGCAGTTGCAATGGATGATAGCAAATGCAGTCAAGAATCAGCTAAGTGGTGGCTCCTCAAGTGGTTCCCGCTACTCAAAGCTTTACACCAGAAGGATTGACAACTTATGCATGCCTATTGGCTATCAACCACGCAAGTTTCAGCAATTTGATGGCAAAGGAAGTCCAAAGCAGCACATTGCACACTTCATCGAGACATGCAACAATGCTGGCACTAATGGCGACTTGCTAGTGAAACAATTTGTACGGTCATTGAAGGGAATTGCCTTTGATTGGTATACAGACCTAGAGGCTGAGTCAATTGACAGTTGGGATCATATGGAGGATGAATTCCTCAGCCGATTCTATAGCACAAGACGCATTGTCCGCATGAGCGAGTTGACAAACACCAAACAATGGGAGGAAGAACCAGTGGTAGACTACATCAATCGATGGCGTGCGCTAAGTCTCGAGTGCAAGGACCGCATAAGTGAAACCTCTGCTGTAGAGATGTGTATTGATGGGATGAGTTAGGAGCTCTTGTACATCCTCAAAGGCATCAAACCAAGAAGTTTTCAAGAGTTGGCCACACGTGCTCATGACATGGAGATCACTGTGAAGAGTCAAACATCTAGGCGCCCTATTCCCGTCGAAAAGAAGGAGTTCAGAAAGACTGACAAGGTTAATAAAAGTAATCCAAAAGAAACCATGGCGGTCAACAACAATAGCACCCCAGTCAAGATTTCGAGAAAATACATGTCCAACGACAAGAAGAACTTCTCTGCAAGGGACTTCAAGCACACTAAGCTAACAATAAAGGAATTGCAAGGCAAGAAGTATCCATTCCCTGATTCTAACTTGTCAGGCATGCTAGATGATCTGCTCGAGAAAAACGTCATCAAGCTTCCTGAACCAAAGCATCCTGAGCAGGTTAACTTGACCAATGATCCCAAATATTGTCGATACCATAGATTGGTTAGTCACAGTATAGAAGATTGCATCACATTGAAAGAGTTGATCATGAGGCTTGCTAGGGAAGGGAAAATACTACAAGACTCTGATGAAGCTATTGAAGCAAACTGTACGTCCACAGCGGTTTATCGATCAGATCTCAACCCTAAAAAATGGCGCAAGTATAAAATACAGTTTGGCAGCCATCCACCAGTTGAAGTGTGCATGCAAATGCCAGCATTGTTAGATACCCTGATTCAAGGCACACAAGCTATGTCACAAAATGCTGGAGATGTACACGATGATGAAGGATGGACTTTAGTAACACGAAGAAAGCCGAGAAGGCAAGTCCATTCTCATCCACAAATTTCACATCGACTGAAAAAGCATGGAGCTAAGAACAAACCATATTCTCCAAAAAGAAAGATGAAGCGAACGATGGCTAAAGAGTCACAAGCAGCATCGGGTGATCCCTTAAAGAGAAGTTCGCCGACTCTTTCTAAGCTAGAAGAATTCTTCCCCAAAGGCTTTCTTGATATAGCTCTTGTCGACGCAGTTGCAACAACAATGGAAGGTGACGCTGAAAAAAAGGCACAAGGAACGGTTGAAGCTTCAACTTCATCAGCACCACAAGAATCTAACCTTCAAGTACAACATCAAATGGAGAATGACTTGGTGGATGAGGATCAACAAATGCAAGCACTCCAGAGCTCGGAAACTAATAAAGAAGAAGCAAAGACCGTGGCAAAATCAACGGAAAGATCACACAAGTGTATCTCTTGCAATACTCCTTTAACATTCTCTGATGAAGACTTGCTCCTCGGATCCAAACCTCACAATAGACCTTTGTACGTCACTGGCTATATTAGGGGACAACGAGTCGGCCGAATCTTAATAGACGGAGGGTCAGGAGTAAACCTTATGCCAAAAGCAACAATGAACGAGTTGGGAATCACAATTGATGAATTGTCTGACAGTAGAATCATGATCCATGGCTTCAATTTGAATGGAGAGCGGGCAATGGGCATGATACGTGTGAATCTCACTTATCAGTGTTAGAAATGTCTATTTTAAGCCCCTACTTTTATGCTTATTTCCTATGATTATAACGTAAAATATATTACTTTTGATACTTTGATTGATGTTTCAGGTCAAAAGCACGATTCCAGCCTTACGAAGGAGCATGCATGGAAATATGAGGAAAAGCACGTGAATTCGGCCTAAATCAGACATAATTTGGAGCATTTCTGCAATTCTAGACCGAGTGCACTAAAGTACCTGACTCAAGCTAAAACAAGCCAAAGACTCGTGTTACTCGACCGAGTAAACACGCTGCTCGAGCAAGTCATCACGTGATCAAGACCCTTCGTATGGATTCTCTTCATTCACTCGACCATTTAATGTGAGTGGATAAGCTACACCTTTCATTCCACTCGAGTGATTTAATACAAGTGGATAAGAAGACCTTTCCATTTACTCGACCATTTATGACGGGAGTTAAAGCAAGACCTTTCATCCACTCGACCCTTTGATTGATCTTCACTATATAAACATCACAAGGGACACCGAGCAAAGAGAGGAGGGCAGAGACCCTACCCGACCAAGTGATTGATTGAAGTCGAGTAAAACAAGTGAAAAAGAAGAAGAAAGAGCCGAGAGAGCTCGGAGACCGTTTGAATTATAGAAGATTGTTCAACCTAATTTTGTACTCGAGATAACGAGGAGATAGCAGCAGCTTGGAGCTCGACCGTGGATCATCAATCACTGAGAATTTCTAAACTTTACTCTTGTTTTATTTACAATCGTTTTACTTACAATCGTTTGAACATGTTTGCATTATCACTCGAGATGAGTGAGTAGTATCCTTATGATGGGGATTTGATGAATCCCTAATGCTTATGAATAACTTGAACATGATTATTTAATTTACATGAATCAATTCTTGTATGACTATTATGTATGTTGAATCATACCCGAGCACTACATCTAGGTGTCCTGACAAAACGTCTAGAAGAGTAGGTCGAGTAGTATTTTCTAAGAAAGGACCGAGAGGTGAACTTAGACTATTTTGGAATCAATACAACCATTAGATCGAGTATATTAGCAAAGCAAGAGCAGCGAGTATATATGGTGCATGAATGTATTAATAAGCGTATTTGGACAGATTAGTAAAAACACCGAAAGGAATGAAGCTAATCGAGTAGATGTTTACGTGCGAATCCAACATTTTGAGAATGAGGATTCGTATGCTAATGCTACTCAATCTAAATTCTATAATATAAATCCAACATTCGAGAGTGAGGATTTATATTATCATATAACTATACGTTCTATATTAAATTGTCATCAAGAAGGAAATTCATAACTATAATCTATATCTTGTTCGAGTGAAACCATGAGTATTAGTGGAGAATTCTCATCCTCGTCATAGTTTTTAATATTTGATAACAAATCCTTTTCTTGAAATATTCCCTTTTGATAAATAATATTGCCTTTGAAATAAATAAAACACTTAAGAACTAAATTGAAAGCTAGTAATCGAGTTTGAAGAATTAAAAGCTAGTAATCGAGTTTGAAATATAACTTGACTCCACTGTTCCCTTGGGTTCGACACTAGGTCACCCCTAGTTCTATAAATTCTTTTGAGTTGCGTATTGGAATATTTACCATCTAAATATACACCCACGTCACTCATCATGGTTGATTTATCTTCAGAGACTTTGTTTCATGTTATCAAATCCAAAACATCATTCAAGCTACTACTTGGGCGCCCATGGCTGCACGAAAATGGAGTTGTTGCGTCAACCCTTCATCAGTGCTTAAAGTTTTATCGTGGAGGTGAAAGGAGGATAAGTGAAGATACTAAGCCATTCACAAAAGCTGATTCATTCTTCGCAGATTCCAAGTTCTTTGAGGAGGATGGGGTGCCCAGCGAACTCATGCCATCCATCATCTCTTCAACTGGTGAAGCTAATGGAAAGAATGTTGAGCCGAAAGTAATTGAGGGAAATACTCAGTTGCTGGAGAAATCCAAAGCTGGGAGCAAGACACATATTCTTCTAACCACCAGCAAAATAGACTCAACATCCAAGTCAAGCAGTCTAATTTTGCGATACATACCGAAGTATCATCGCAAAGATGGAGAAAGCCCGTTCGTCGAATGTCAAAGTTCTTCATCGACGCACGTAAAAGACAAGAGAGCAAAAACTGTGGTAAAGTAGAAATGGGTAGCAAAAGTCGTACTCCCCTTACCCAACACATCACAAACACAAGCTACAGAGGCTCCACTTGCAGGTTTCGTCCTTTCATCTTGCAAGACACTTGAAGAAGAAGCAAACATCAAAGGAAGATTCGACCCCAATGCTTTCAAACTGATGGAGAAGTCGGGGTATAACTTCAGAAACCCTGCGCCGCTTGGGAAAGTAATTGCACCTCATTCTTATAGCCTCGGAAAGTTACAAAGTACTATACCCAATCACGATGGCTTGGGGTATAAATCTTCACTGGTAAAAATTTTTGCTCGTCGGAAAAGTCAGACATCGTCAGCTCATCATATCACTGCAAAAGAGACTAAAGAAAGTCATGCGGCAGACAACTCTCTTTCGCCCAAATCCTCAATTTTTGATCGCATAGCACCACCAGTCGATCAAATGCATCCTTCAGTATTTGAAAGGATGAACTTGCCAAGGAAAAGGAAGACGCTTCCTCTTAAAACGTCTGCATTCAACAGATTGGACGTGCAGCAAAAGCGCAACAACAAGTCGTCTTACACTCCCCAAAAACAGAGACGCACAGTGTTTGATCGCTTATCTCTTCCTATAGATTCAATTTTCAATCGTTTGAAGGCGCCCCCACAAACAAAAGAGCGGCTAATAGACAATAAAGTCGTTGAAGAAAAGGTGGTAGCGTCATTCCATGTTACTGCAGAAGAAGTGCCTGATGAAAATGAAGATGCAGAAGTTGAGGCTGACCAAGCTCCAACTACGCTGGAGGACGGGGGGCAATCAACTGTAGATGATTTGAGAGAGTTGAATCTCAGGTGTCCAGAAAATCCACGTCTAATATACGTGAGCGCACTCTTGACCAAAGAAGAACAAGACGCATACTCCGATCTCTTGAACGAATACGAATGGCGCCAGAAGATCAAGAAGCCACTGCATTTCTCACGCCCAAGCGAATATTCTGCTACAAAGTAATGCCATTCGGTCTCAAGAATGCTGGAGCGACGTATCAACGTGCAATGCAAAAGATCTTTGACGACATGATGCACAAGACGATCGAACGTTATGCGGATGATGTAGTTGTAAAGTCGAGAAATAGAGCTGACCACATCAAAGATCTTCGTTCAGTGTTTAACAGACTTCGAGAATGCAAACTCAAAATGAACCCACTGAAATGTGCATTTGGTGTAACTTCGAGAAAGTTTTTAGGATTCGTGGTCACACACAGAGGCATCGAGATAGATCAGACAAAGATCAAAGCCATTCAAGAGATGCCTGAACCAAAGAACTTGACAGAGTTACGAGGACTGCAGGGACGACTCGCATACATACGCCGATTCATCTCTAACCTCGCAGGACGTTGTCAACCATTCAGCCACCTCATGAAAAAGGATGCTGCATTTGTCTGGGATGATAAGTGTCGCAATGCATTTGAGAGTATAAAGAGATACTTGTCTTCGGCACCAGTACTGGGAGCACCGATTCCTCGAAAGCCATTAATCCTTTACATTACGGCACAAGAAAAATCACTGGGGGCAATGTGTGCTCAAGAAAATGAAGAGGGTAAAGAAAGAGCGCTTTACTACTTAAGTCGAACTTTGATTGGAGCTGAACTCAAATACTCTCCTATTGAAAAGATATGTCTTGCATTAGTTTTTGCTGTTCAGAAGTTGAGGCACTACATGCAAGCTCATACAGTACGTGTGGTTTCCAAAGCTGACCCCATAAGTATATACTCTCAAGACCTGTTCTTTCTGGTCGACTTGCAAAATGGGCAGTGCTTCTCAAGCAATATGACTTAGTGTTTGTACCTCAAAAGGCGACAAAGGGTCAAGCCATAGCTGACTTCTTCGCAGATCATCCAGTCCCAGCTGAATGGGAGTTCTCTGCTGATCTTCCAGGTGAAGGGGTGTTTTGCATTGATGTTCTTCCACCATGGCAAATGTATTTTGATGGTGCTGCAAGACGAGATGGGGCAGGAGCAGGAGTCGTCTTTGTGTCACCAGAGCAACATGTATTGCCTTATTCCTTCACGTTAACTCAGCTATGCTCAAACAACGTAGCCGAATATCAAGCTCTCTTGTTGGGACTTCAAATGGCAATCGAGATAGGCATCAACAACATGGATATATATATGGAGATTCACAGCTCGTGATCAATCAAGTGCTCAAAGACTATGAAGTCAAGAAAGACGATCTTATACCACACCACAAGCATGCGATCCAACTACTCAACATTTTTGGCTCCATCCACATCGGACACGTTCCAAGGAGTGCCAATAAGTTGGCTGACGCGCTCGCAAACCTCGATGCCACTTTAGCACTAGGGGCAGAAGAAACCATGTTCGTGCCAATATGTAATCACTGGGTTGTTACACCATTCACAGAGGATGAGAAGAATGTCGAGTCGTCAAATGAAATACATGTCTATGAAGCTGAAAAGGATGATTGGCGTCAAGACATCATCAACTTCTTGAACCATCAAAAGTTGCTAGACGATCCAAAGCATAAGACGGAAATACGACGACGCGCTCCAAAGTGCATATACTACAAAAGAACTCTCTATCGACGCTCTTTCCTCAGACAGTGGTTGAGGTGCCTTGGTGAGGAGGAAGCCTTAGAAGCCATCCAAGAAGCTCACGCAGGTGTATGTGGTGCTCATCAATCTGGTCCCAAGCTCCACGACCGCATCAAAAGAATGGGCTACTACTGGCCTACTATGGTACAAGACTGCATGGAGTTTGCCAAAAAGTGTGACACTTGTCAATTCAATGCTAACTTCATACATCAACCTCCAGAGCCTTTACACCCCACCGTAGCATCCTGGCCATTCGAAGCATGGGGACTCGATGTAGTAGGACCGATTACGCCAAAAGCATCCAATGGACATGCGTACATTCTTGCAGGAACCGATTATTTCTCCAAGTGGGCAGAAGCAGTCACATTGCGGGAAGTTAAAAAGGAAAACGTTGCTGACTTTATAAGGACTCAAATCATCTACCGGTATGGCATTCCAAGACGAATCATAACCGACAATGGCACTCCATTCTTCAACAAGCATATAACTGCTCTATGTGAAAAATTCAAGTTCAAGCAGTATAAGTCATCTATGTATAACGCCCCTGCAAATGGTTTAGCTGAAGCCTTCAACAAAACATTGTGCAACTTGTTGAGGAAGATAGTATCAAAGTCAAAGCGTGATTGGCATGAAAAGATAGGCGAAGCACTTTGGGCATATCGAACTACATGCAAGACATCAACTTTGGCTACCCCGTATGCTTTGGTGTATGGAGTAGAAGCAGTGCTGCCACTAGAACTTCAAATTCCATCCATGCGCATCGCCATCCAAGAAGGGCTTACTACCGAAGAAAATGACAAGTTACGCCTTGCAGAGTTGGAAGCTCTTGACGAGAAAAGGCTGCATGCTCAACAGAATTTGCAATGTTATCAAGCGAGACTATCACGAGCATTTAACAAAAAAGTGCGTCCTCGATCTTTCCAAGTTGGTGATTTAGTCTTGGCTGTTAGAAGACCCATCATTACTTCACACAAAACAGGCAGCAAGTTCATGTCAAAATGGGACGGTCCGTATGTTGCGAGAAGTGTATACAAATGGTGCATACAAGATTGTGGATCAAGACGGCTTGCGTATTGGCCCTATAAATGGGAAGTTCTTGAAGCGGTACTACTCCTGAAGAATCAAAGCTTGTAACTCCTAAGCAAGAGTATAAACTGCATAAGATGAACTACGTCGACTTGATCTTGCAGATTGTCTTCTATGTCAGTTTGCAAGTACGTAGGCAGCTTGAATAAAAATCTTGTTCCTCTCAAAAAAAAAAAAAAAAGGTACTATGCTCCTGGCCCGCAAGAGTTTAAACTGTGAACGGCTCAAAAAAAATACAAGCTGATCAAAGATAAAAGCCCGTCAGTCGAAGTTATCAATCTGCAGTCCAGATCATTTGATCACCAAATAAACAACAGATCACTAGTCCAGACAGCAGCAGCACAGTCAACAGCACAGGCAGCAGCAGCAGCACAGTCAGCGGATGAGCAGATAAGCGGATGTGCAGATCGGAAGATAAGCGGATCAGCAGATCGGCAGAAAAGCAGATCAGCAGATCAGCAGAGAAGCGCAAAAGCAGTTCAACAAAAAAGCAGGTGAGTCAGCGTGAGTCAGGAGGTCGAAGTCAACAGCCCAATAAAGCCCGATCTCCAAAATTCAGCCCTGAATGAGAAAGGGAATTAAAACAATTTCAGAATTGTAAAAAAACCAGCAGTATACAAGATTCAGAAAAGAAGAAGACTGGTAGTATAAAAAAATGCAAGGAAATACACTCACTGACAAGAAGATTGTCAAGGATCAGTACCTCGCCTCACTGACACATTCAAACAATGTTCGCATGACTCGGTCCTGAGGTGGCAATTCGTAGGCACTAAAATTTTAATTGAAGTGCTGAAAATTAAAATTAAATAAAGTAATTATTTGAATTTATATTCAAATTAATTATTTTATTAAGAAAAGTGGACCGGTCAAACCAACCGATTGGACCAACCAAGCCAGAAGATTGGACCATTCGAACCAGCAAATTGAACCAAACTGAGCCAAGCTTACGTCCCTGTAATTTCCAAGCCCACGTCCAAGGATTTATTATAAATTCAAGAGACGTGCGCTTGGTAAATTCAAGAGGCGTACGCTTGGAGTGTCAAAATTGGTCCGAGAGCTTTCTCCAAGAGTAAGCGTACGCTTGAGGATAAAGCAAGAGATGTACGCTTGGAAAAAGCAAGAGACGCGCGCTTGGAGAGGCTCGAGGCAGCATTTATGAGCTTCGAAGAACTCAACAAATTTGGTCATAAATGGCCAAATTCTTCCAATATCCGAGGACCTTTAATGCTGGAAAATGGAGCTATAAAAGGGGACCTAACCTCACAAAAAGAAAACCGATCATTGATCCTCCTTAGCAACATTTTCTTCCAAAGGGATAATCTCCAAGTGGTGTAGCTACTGGGTTTTGAAGAGAAGATCATCATCAAAGCTTGAGTGAAGAGAGGACAACTCTCACCTTCAACACTAGCTGAAGCAGTCAACAAAGCGCATTCAACGCGCCGCCTGCAAAGCATCCTCAACACACAAGTGAAAACAAGTCATTGTGACCTTCACTCGCTCAAGTCAACCAAGCTTACGCAGACACAAGCATTAATGAAGTAGAATCAGAGGAGCATTAGAGATTGTAACACACAAACTTCTGAAAATCAATACAAAGAAAACATTTGTACCTTTATTTTGTTCAAAACAAAATATTGAGTTTACAACAATATGTTTATAAGATAGTTAGACATAATTATAAGTATGGATTCTTTAAAATCGACAATTATGATTGATATTATATACACGAATCACTCGACTATTTATGGAATAGCCCACAAAGAATCCTTACTCGCCTCGAACGTCCAACTTCTATTTGCACGAGTAATCATATACTCTCCCTCCGTTTCAATTTAGTTGTCTTTCTTTCCTTATTTGGATGTTTCGTATTAGTTGTCCACTTTCTAAATTTGGTAAGTATTTTCTATTTACATTACTCATTTACCCCTACACACTTAATTAATTTAATTCTTTATATACATTTACGTATAACATTTATTAAAGATTGCATATATCAAAATCTAACTTTCCTTTTTTCAATGCATTGGTTGGTCAGTGAACAAATTAATGCATAAAATTTTCATCTCATATAGACATTTGTATAAACCTGGAAGAATTTGAAAATTAATTTCATTAACAAGCATCTTACCTTTTGAAGAATTACTAGTGATTTAGATATCGAATATTTTGGAGATTTGATTTTAAAAATTTCCATATCCGCCTAAATTTTATTCAGGAGAACTATTCTAAATTTAATGATTTGTACTATTCAAAATTTAATGATTTACCCATCAATTTTTTTATGATTTATGTTATCCAAGGATAATAAAACTTAAATAAATGTGAATTATTTACGCATTAAATAAGGGTAATTTGGGGAGAAGATAATTTGTCTTAATATGTGTGAAATACAAATAGGGACAACTAAATTGAAACGGAGGGAGTAGCAAATAACATGTACTTCCAGAAATATGAGATATTTCAGTGAGGACATTTCACCTTTCCATAGTTCATAACATGTCTTCTTGGTTTTGGTTGTATTAGAATTCGATTTTGTATGTAGAATGTTGTGTTCATCGCTTTTGCCTAAAACATGTGTGATATCCGCTTACATGAATTATTACACGAGTCATTTCTTGAAGGGATTGATCTTTTCTCTCGGTTATGCCATTCTGTTGTGGGGGTGATGGCGATAACATAATGGTATACGATTCCTTGTTCTTCTTAGAAAGCCTCTATTTTTTTATTTTGAATTTCTTTCGGTGATCACTCCTTATAGCCTTCAAAGATCTTTCACTCTCTCGCTGCAATCTTAGAATGAGGAAGCTGACCTCTTGCCTCCATAGATATTTACTTGAAATGTTCCCATCAAACCCATATATAGAAGCATTAGTATCGTGCTTGTGTTAAAGTGATTTGTTTGTTTGTGAGAAGCCTTAGTTATCTTCACAATCTTGCATTCCATACAGATCTTTGAGGTTAACGATTATTAATATCAACAGATGAATTAATAAAAATTGATGGTCATTATCATGTCTCACACCGCTTTTTAGTGCTCTTGAACTTTTTTCTTCAATTTATATAATGAATAATAATTGAAACTAACTCCATTTTCAATAGCATGACGACTTATGTAAAATATACTTGAATTTTCGACAATATACTGTTCCTTTCGAGTTTTGGAATTGTTGAATTTTAACGTTTGAAGTTTAATTGACCCTAAGATTTTTTCTAGTAACTTCACTTGTATATTTACTGTATTTATTAATTTATTACTCAAAGTCTTACAAAGTAATTGAAGAAAGAAACACTTGTTGAAAATTTTATATTTCCTAAGTGAAGAAAATTAGGGTGGATTCAATATTGAAATCCTTGCAAGGTTATTTGAGATTTAATATTCGTACGTCAACAACTAAATATTAATAAATTAAATAAATGTTATTATTTAAATCATTTATATTTTAATTGCATAATTATTTGGGTTATATTTGGGCCTAAACATTTGATCGGCTAAAAAATATGACTTATTCATATTGACACATCTGTAGGTAAGCAGATAAGGAAACAATCGAGTGGAGGAGTTGGCCCGATTGGGGAGAACAGTTATCTCCAGACTCATTAATGGCAGTCTTCTTCCTCATTTGATTTAGTCATATTGACACATATGTAGTTAAGCAGATAAAAAAATGATCGAGTGGAGGAGTTGGCGGTTTGGGGAGAACAGTTATCTCTAGACACCCCAAATCTGAAACTTAAAAAAATGGGTGTCACATTGGCCATACGTCTACTAAAAATTATATATGACATGCAAGGCCTCAATCTTAAAATTCTTTTAACGATAATACTAAATTTAAATAAAATACTAAATAAAATGCTTGCTCGAGTTTAGGAACCAAAAATTATTTTACATTTTAGTTAAAAGTGCATCTCTCATCCCAAGTATCCTCGTATGATGATAGTCTTCTATATATGTAAAGAGGGTATGGAAATGGGCGAGTTCCACGGCTCAATAAGTAATACACGCCCATACTAGTCGAATACAAAAAACAAAATAGAAGAAATGTCTAAAAATGCGAATAATAACGGATCATTAATCAAACTTCAAAATTTTGAAACTGAAGGACTAGAAGGCTCAAACTGGTTTCTGGATCTGGCAATCTGGAATGACTGAACAATCTCAACGTACAAGCATGCGGTCAAGCATGCCCTCCCCGTAGAGCAACCAGACGAGTTTACCCTCCCCGTAGAGCAACCAGACGAGTTTTCCCTCCTCGTATAGCAACTAGACGAGTTTACCCTCCCAGTAGAGCAACTTGAACGTAGCAAATTGCGAGCCTCTAAAATCAAGTCACTTGAATACAAGTGGTACGAGTTCAATAATAACTAGCTTGACTGGATACTCACACTCATGACACAAGGAATGGAGTGCAGTTTCAACAAGAAAAATATATAGCTCAAGTATCAAACTTGATGGTAGACAAGAATAACCAGAACGAGCATATATCACTTACCTCGAGGTCAATCCTACTCAAACAAGCGCAAGCAATTATGAACCACCTACAATCATCATGAAAATCATATAAAATACATTCAAGTCATCTTAATCAACCAATCAAAAAATGAACACACTTTCATAAAAAAAAATGTCAATTTATGCATTTTCATGTCATAGACTCAAACTTTGAGATATCATACCTTTCTATTCAAAATGAACTAGCACATAATCTATATCATTCTGGAAAACTTGTTTCAGATAGAATATGATAACACTTTACGAATGTCAATTTGAATATCAAAATCAAGAGTTACAAGCTCACAAACCTTGCTGCAAAATTATCCCAAAGTAAGAACATAATTTGGTAGATTCTGCCGACACATTTGAAATTAAATATAATATAATCTAGAATGAATCAAATCCATATTTTTATATCACACTGAAGTTTTCTTTGTGTAGTACATTTTCCATTTCAAATCACACAAATTGGTTTATCTAAACTCATGTAATGCTATTAGGCCTCTCCAACTTACCCTAACACAATTTTACCCTGAGGGTTACCCTATTGTGACCCGATCCTATACGCTACCCTACCCGAATCTTGACCCGAAGTTGACCCTGCCCGATCACCCATGGGCAGGGTACGGGTAGTATAATTCATACCCTACCCTAACCCCGAACCCTGCCCGTTCATACCCTTTGCTACCCATTCAAAATATATATAAATTTATACAATATATTTAATTGTAGAACACTAATCAAGTACCATATGCACAATAATTTGAGTTATTAAACTTATTTTGAACTTGCAATAAAAAAAATTATTTTATAATAATAATTTTTATTTAAATAAAAATAAAATCAATTCATTTAAATTAGGTTGTACCCTAACTTACCTTTTTGTACCCTAGGGTTATCCTGCCCGTCTAGTACCCTAAAGTTTCAAAAATTTATTCTACCCTGCCCGACCCTACCCTAAAAATATTAAACGAGTGCCTACCTGCCCGATCCACCCTAAAGAAGGGTAGGGTATACCCTACCCGGCCCATTGCCGACCCCTAAATGCTATGTTGAAATCTAGTGAACGAGCTGGACTAATATCAGTCTTTTACAGTTTTCAAGATAACATGACAACTTCACAATTCAATATCATAATATCCAAAATGAATCTTACAGCGAGATATAGTTTGTTACAAAGCTTATCACGTCTAGAATATCACAAAATTAAGAATTACTCAATTACGATATGTATTGTGTTCTTAAATAACTAATCAGAGACATACTTTGTGAAGTTTGTGATTATACTGCTCACGGATTAATTGTTCTATGTAATGAATGTATGTCTAGAATTGCTTATATAATTTGATGTCGGTTTGCAGCCAGTTTAACTTCTCAGTTTGTGTAATTGATTTTAATTAGTCACTATTGGCCAATAACACCATCACCATGTATAAGAATGAGAGGGTCAAGTTCCTCGGCCAACTCATGCACGTACATTTTGAGATTTAATTGTTTGCATTTTTATTTTAGCTGTTTGTACATTTTGTAGCATATGTGCACTTTGCTTTTTCATTAAAAGACAATTTTAAAAAATAAATTTGTGAACCATAGATCAATTTTAATCCACCGATCTAGGAGAGATATTGCACAATTAGTACCACCTATCCTTTGTAGCAAATGAGCCCCACTCAAGAATGAGAAGTACCCATGGAAAGCGTCGTCCCAATTTATTCCAATAGTCACACTCACACTTCTGAACCGCGTCCTCTGCGTGTCGCACATTCATTTCAACCTGTCTGATCTTACTTTTTTGAACCGCGTCCTCTTCGCGTCCCACCTCGTCGAACAGACCGGTAAATCGATCTTATTATTCCGGGCTAATCGTATCTGGTTCGCTCCCGCCACCTTAAAAATGCCAACCGACCGAGAATCTTCAGAAACAAAGCAAACAGCATATCCACTTCCATATCCCTCGGCCCCCCTATATAGAGTCCCAGTGCAATTCTGAAGCATAAAACATCAATCAACCTTCGATAGTTGAAGTAATAGTACAACAAAATGGAGTGCCGTAATCTAGAGATCATCGTCAAGTCAGCAAAGGGTCTGAAGGAGATGAACATGATCGGTAAGATGGACCCCTATGTATCCGTTTGTCTTTCGAATGACCCGGATTCAAAGCAGAAGACAGAGGTGGACACGGATGGTGGCAAAAGCCCCAAGTGGAAAGGCGAGCCGATGATATTCGTCATCAACGAAGACCTAGTCAGTGACCTCAAGCTGGAGTTTAAAATCATGGCGGAGAAGCCTTTTGGTGATAAGGAAGTGGGTGAGGTTGAAGTACCTGTCAAGGAGCTGCTTGCGGACGGAGCTGTTGAAAATTCACTTAGTTACGATGTTAAAACGCCGTCCGGTAAGACAAAGGGCGAGCTTCAATTCTCGTACAAGCTCAGCGAGAAATATATGGTTCAGAACCCCCTGATGGCTTATCCGGATCCGTACGCGGGTCATTACCAGCAGCAGCAAGTGGCTGAGTATGGGTATATGCAGCCACAGCCAGGGCCGTATGGATATCCTGCAGGGCCAGGATACGGAACGTACCCAGGGGATTCACATCAACATGAGAAGAATAGTGGTATGGGGACGGCTGGGGCGGTGGCAATAGGTGCGGGAGCGGGGCTTGTAGGTGGGCTGGTGATTGCTGACATGGTAGATGATGCAGGTGAAGAAGAGGAGGAGGATGATGACTGAAATGGATGATCGACGGGATGCCAGATTGTTCTGTTTTTAAGTGTTCTGCTTTGAAGCTGGATCATAAATGTTTGTAAACTTCGTATGGTATGTGTGTTCTGTTTGCAAGTGTATCAAATTGGTATTGTTGCTTTCCCGGCGTTCCCTGTTTGGTATCAAATTATGGTTTATTACAGAGCAATGCCTTCGTGTTAGAATGAGCTAAAGAAAATGAGGGTGCGTACCATTTGGTGTTACAAATCAATATCAAATGAGACATTAATGGTCAAAGTTGGAGGTAATTAAAACACTTCCAATCTTGTTCTTTCAACGGGTTTGTAATAGTAGCATAAGAGTAGGTGTTCTGGGTTTCTGGGAACTCTGTCCCGTTTTTATGTATATTAAGGTTGTTCATTTCTTTCTCCATGTGCTATTTTTGTTCCGTCGGACGGCTGTAGGAGGCATTTTATCAAAAGAAGTTAAACGAGTGGAGTACAAGAGCAACCAAGCGAGGAGGGAGGAGCCCACTAGTTTTCATATCAAACGTACTATGGTTATCCACAAAAGCTTGACTAAAACATTTTTTGTTTGTTTTTCCCTACCAGTTATCATCACTACTGATTCTTAATTGCCTAAATCTTAGATTCTTAATGTGCCCCCAACCGTATGTTACGTATAATTAAATTTAAGATTTTCAAATTTGTTAGTTCCATTAATGTATGACATTTTTTAGCCAAAAAAATATTTAAATAGTTTGATCAAATTTAGAATAGTAATTAATTACATTTAACTTAGAACTCAGACACACAGATCAGAGAACTTATTCAATGTTGACATTTTACAAAAGCTGTCTATTGACACCGATCTGTCTTAGCCGCCCGGTAGGCCAGTATCTCGGGAGAGCACTACAGAGGACACGTCATATCTTCCGGGAGGAAGCCATTAGTTCGGGAGAATACTAAGAGGACAAGCAGCGTTCGAGAGAACTGAGGCTGCTTACACAAGCCATAGAGTCGGAACTCTACACTAAAGAGAGCTTAGTGTGCGTCCAAACGATTCAGTGGTAGAAAGGCTTGAAGATGGAGTCTAAAAAGTTTGCACTTCTTTTTTCGATCGTTACTAATGGATTTTTGCTTGTTGGAGTATGGACACATTGTCTCAAAACAAACATCTATGTCACTGCATTTACTTTCAGTATTTACATTCATTCAAAACACATTCAAAACTTACTAATGTATTTCATTAGAAGTTGTCATAGCAATAACTGGGACAAATTATATTAAGATCAGTAGATCTACAAGTGGTATCAAAGCAGACACCCAACACATAGGGTGAGATCAAGAGAAACGCAAGTTAAGTGGAAAAGACATAGGGAAACCTCCCAGTTTGGAGGAAGAGGACTATGGCTAAAGCAGTGTTAAGGAAATAGTCAGACCTTATATCCCATCATAGATGCAATAAAGAAGAGAACTATAAGTTGATAACTGGAGTAGAGGTTTCAAAAGATGCATGTATGATTTTGGAAACAAATTTTGAGGGAGATTCAAATGTGAAGAAGACTAGAATGCAGATGTTGGGGCTAAGTTATTAGCAACTAATGATGAAAGAGGATGTGAGCATAAATGACTTTAACAATTTCCTGATGTATATAGTGAATGAGATGAACATACTCTGAAGGCATGTGTCAGAAACTAAGCATGTAGAGAAAATTCTCACATCTTTACCTTAGAGGTTTATTGTTAAGGTGACTGCTTTTGAGGAGACAACTGATCTGGAGATCATGAAGATAGATTCACTCATGGAATCACTCAAAGTATATGAGGTGAAACTAAACAATAGAAAGTTTGTGGAGAAGAAGGCCAGAGGGCATTGGACTAAAAGCTGTTGTGACACATGTTAATTTAGATTCGAGTGTAGGGGTAGAAGTTGATCAGATAGCTATGATAGCTAGACATTTTGGGAAATTTATCAAGAGAATGGACAAGAGAAAGTCAAAATACAAAGCTCGAAGTGAACATGGGTGTCAAGGTAAAGGATGACCGTAAGGAGCGTAGTTACACTGCGGTGGTGTGGTCGCATCTGATTAACGTGATTTGCAAGCTATTGCGTTCAATCATGATTTACTCAGTACGCACTCGAAGAATAACAGCTGGGATTCCCATTCCAAAAAATAATCAACTAATGTTGTCACTATCTTTAACGGGAACGGGTGGATCTTGTGATAATCCTTCATCCCACAGTTAATGCACAATCTATTAGCCCTTTTTGAGTTGTTGATCTCAAATTTTCGCACATTTCTCAGGCGCTTGGAGTTGGAGAGCCCTTGTTTTCCGAATTTTGTGTGTGTTTGATACTTATACCGCTATGTTGTTCCATGCTTAATTATTAATTGTATCATTAGAAATTCAAAAATCAAAATAAATATAAAATATCGAAATAAGTTGTGGTTCATGAACTAAGTGATTCGCTTTGTTGAACCATAAATTTTCAACTGAAATAAACTGATGAAGGCTTTAAAATAGTAACATTCACATTACACACAAAATAAAAGAGAGTTAATTAAAGATGAACACACCTATGTTCCACGAAATCATTGTATATTGTAATATTACATTCGACTATTCGTATAACGTTTGTCGTTAACAAACAACCACCTATCACTGTTTCGTCAAATATTCCGTTAAATATATATTTGTAATATAATAATTTTACAACAATACACCACTATAATAAATGAGTTTTCACTTCACCACCTATATAATCACTTTTGTTACCATTTAACCATCTCTCCGTTATTAGATGTGATTGTTTCGTAATGTCGGAAATTATAATGGCGGTCAAATGTAATATTGCAATATACAAGTGATTTCGTGAAATGTGATCTATTATACAGATGCTCATCTTCTTATTATAAAGTGCAAGACCCACTATTGTCAGTTATTTTGAAACCACAATTTGGCTTCCAAAATTACCCTACATCTTCTTATAATTATCATATCATAATAATTTGATTGTTTATATATTTCTTTAATTATAACATAAAAATCCGTAAAATGCACAAATTTTTGTGCACCAAATACTAGTCTTTAATTAACCCATAAAAAGAAGCAATGTAAAAGATAATAAATATATGTTTTAGTGTTGCATCACTTATGACATTTATGTTAATAAAAACTTCATTTTAATTAAAAAAGGTATATTAGCTTAATAAATTATATACTTCAAAATATATAACTTATGAAATCATGATATACGAATATAATTGTTGAACTATTGGTGCGTCCACTTTGAAGGAATGAAATGATGAATTTGGACATAATTTCATTTTAGATTCATCTTTCATCTCATTCCAAATGATTCCATTCCGGCGAAGTGGACGCACCATATATGTTATCAACGAAATAGTTGATAAGAGTTCAGAAAATACTAAATTCACTCAACTTCAATCATAATAAAAAATTATACCATTTAGAAATATATACTATGATTCATGAATCAAGAGGCTAATTTTTTTGAACCACAGTTAACAATTGATAATAAAACTTTAACATTTACGTTTTAACAAACATCTACACAACACACTACAAGCAAACTGGAATAAACCCAACACTCTTTCTTACATGACAAAGAAGGTTCAACCCCAAAATGGAATGAATAACAATCATTCATGCTAACAAAAAAATATGAATGAGTGATCTTTTAAACTAGCAAGCCATATGTGATGATTAGAAACAAAAAGATTCCATGCACACTCAAATTAATGAGATTGAATATTAATTTTCAAAACCCAAAAGAATATTCTAAAATGTCAATGAGGGATGAAAAAAATTTGATATCATCTTCGAATATTTAAAAAGTTAAATGACTTATATGAAAATAGTTCAAGGAGGACTAACATATATTTGTAGGATTGTGAGACACGATCTCGATCTTTGATTATTAATAATCTAACGGTTGAGATATAAATTCAAAAATAATTATCAACTCCAACAAACGTGTATTTTGCAAATCCAACCGTCAAATTATAAAAAGAAATAATAAACTCAACCGTCAGATTAATCAAATTATCGGTTGAGATTTAGTCATTTCGTCTCACATATATTTACAGTTTGTCTAGACCTTATCCCTGTATAACCTTTCTTTGATTAATATTTATATTAAAAAATTTATTTATAATCCCTACCTTAATCAGCTAAAAATGGTGTGCAAAGTATATTATAAGTTGATATTAATTAATTTAAAACCAGAATGATTAGAGGATGATTATAAAGGTAAACTAGATAATACAAAGTATAATTTTAGTAAAAATTCTCTCTTAAACAATAAAAATAAGAAATTTTTTTGCCGAAAACTACTCTCTCGGTAGCTCAATTTTAACGAAACCATCCATTTTCAATTTTTTTTGAGATTTCACCCATCAATTTCAAAATCGTTAAATCTTGACACCATATTGCCGATTCCGGTGTTTTTTTCCGGAAAACTGGTCGTGGACTATGCTTTAAATTTAATTTTAAATCATAAAAAGTAATTTAATAACATCATAAACAAAAACAACATCAATTAAAAATTAATGTTGAGAAATGTATTGATTTGTTGAGTTTGTAGTGATAGATTAAGAGAGTGCAGTTCCTTTGAGTATCTGCATTTTTAAAATTAACTGTGTGCACAGTGCACATTTTGACCGACGTTTGTACATTTTGACTTTTTTGGAAAATACCAAAAATAAAAAAGCAAGATTTTTGGACCACGGTGCTTTACTGGATCTCAAGTTCGTAAACAATGCTCTAGGTCATAAATGAGTGTTACTCTAAATTAAGATTTTTATTATGAATTTTTGAATAATTCAAGCATAATAGAATGAACAAAAATAAAGTTGGAAAAAGAAAGTAAGAAAGCTTATCGAGTTAGGGCGACCAGAACACTCCAAAATCAAAACTCCCAATCTCATCTGCAACCAACGAAACAAGACTCAAAAGATGGCGACGACTCAAAACCCAAACCCTAATCTCCTCTCCAAATCCCATCCAACACTTTCCGACACATCTCATCCAATCTCCCTCTCCTCCTCCCTCCCCGAATCCCAAACTCCGTCCATCTCCGACGACCAATCCGATTACCTCTCTTTCTCCGATCTCTCAACCTCCATCCATTCCGATCCTCCTCTTTCAAATTCCGACATCCCCACACTCCTCCACCTCTCATTCAATCAAGATCACGCTTGTTTCGCTGCCGGCACCGATCACGGATTCCGCATCTACAACTGCCAGCCATTTCGTGAGATTTTCAGACGCGATTTCGCTACCGAGTCTGGTGCTGGAGCGGGGATCGGTGCTGTTGAGATGCTTTTTAGGTGTAATATACTGGCGTTGATTGGTGGAGGGACGCAGTGATGACAGTGAAGTTGCAGGCGAACAAGAAAACAGAGTAGAACAGAGTAAGGAAGAGGAAGAACAGAGTAAAGGAGAGAGACAGAATGCAGAGGAGGAAGGAGATTGGTTAACTTTTTCTTCTGCTTTATTGATAGCACTGTAGCTCTACTTATAGTATTTCATTACACTCACACCATCCACGCATACAATCAGTTATGCCTCGAAATTCACTACTGACATCACATTTCACACGCCTCCTTGCATAACAAACTCACGCGCTGCATACCTAGTGGATGGAATCTTCTTACGAGTGCCACGTCGCATTCCAGCTGTATCAATACTCCCTTCCCGCGGAGAGGCCGCGACCTCGTGGCCAAAGTTCGGAAAATCCGATCGAAACAATAGCTCAACCTCCCATGAAGTATCCTCCAGCGTCTGCCCCTGCCATTGAACCAGAACTTGAGGAACAACCATGTCTCCTTTCTTTATGGAAAGTGTGCGCAGAATCTTTACTGGGCTGCGGCTCGGGTGTGCGTCTAATCCAATTCTTGATGCATTTGTCTCAAGCACAAAATGTTTGAAGAAGTCCTGTAGGGTTAGGATCGGTGTTGAGGTCAAGGCTGCCCTCAAGTCATCAAACCCACAAGCCGCTAAAGGAGACCAGACAAATGAATCCTTTCGCAATAACTCGGTCAGTGGAGCAGCTCGTTGTATAACTTTTTGAACGAAACGACGATAGAAGCCGACCAATCCAAGAAAACCTCTTAACTGCTTGACCGTCGCCGATGCCGGCCAATTTTGGATCGCATCAATTTTTGTTGCGTCGACTTCCATTCCATCAACACTAAAAACATGCCCTAGGTATTGAATACGGGCTTGGCCCACATCACACTTGCTGGACTTTGCAGCCAAGGAATTCGTAGCTAAAATCCCAAAAACACCATTGTGATTTGAGAACCATTGTGATCCTCCTAACTCGTCGAATAATTCGTCGACCGTTGGAATCGGAAAACGATCCCTTACCGTAACCATATTAAGAGCTCGGTAGTCGACACAAAAACGCCATGTCCCATCCTTTTTCTTGACAAGAAGAACCGGTGATGAAAAGGGGCTTGTGCTCGGTCTAATAATTCCATCTCCCAACATAGCCGCCACCAGTTTGTCTATCACTTGTTTTTGAAATCGTGGATAACGACACGGACGTACACTTACTGGAGATGTACCACATAACAATGGGATGCGATGATCCCATATTCTCTTAGGTGGAAGTCCTTTTGGGCAATTAAAAAGGTGCACGAAATCAAGTAGAAGTCTCTGCATGTCACTTTGGTTTGAATCATCTAGGTCTTTTGAAATGATTGGTAACGTAGTACATGTAGGTGTACTGACTTCCTCAGTTTTCCAAAGTGTCAAATGGAAGAAAGAGGCCACTGACTGAGCTGAGTTTGCTCGTTGTAACTGTCCCAATGAGAGTTGAGCATCTTTAGTGTTTGTTGTCAAGCCATGTAAGCAAATGCGTAACCCATTGCTCATAAAACTCATCCATAGATGCTTGTAATCAAATGTTGTCTCACCAAGACTTGCTAACCAATGCGCACCCAAAACAGCCTCCGCTCCATAAATTGGTAGCACATGAAAATCAACCTTGAATGTCACACCATCTAGCTGAAGCGGAACATTGCGGCAAATACCCTCACAACGAAGTTGTTCTCCATTTCCCACGATGACATTCAAATGGCGAGATGGCTCAATAGCTAACCCTACAAACCCTGCCATTCGAGTTTGCAAGAAATTGTGGGTTGAGCCACTATCAACCAAAATTGTTAACTGACTCCCAGCTATGGAACCCGCCAACCGCAAAGTGCTAGGCAAGTTACTTCCTTGTAAAGCGTGGAACGAAATGCTTGGAACCTCACCACTATCAACCTGAGCTGCCTCCAGTGTTACATTTGGTTCCTCCTCAATATTCTCATCCAACAGGTAGCATTGAAACTTAGGCTTGCATTTATGACCAGGTGAAAATAACTCATCACAGTTAAAACATAAGCCACGCGCTCGGCGCGCTGCCATTTCCGACGAAGTCAACTTACGAATAGGTAAAGAGGAGTTAGGAGTACCTGACCCACTATACGGGGACCTGCGCGCTACCTAACGCATAAGCAGGAGGTTTAATCGGTCCTTTCCACGCCACACTTTGACTTGCCTGTTGTTTATGTTCAGCTACGCGTGCCATTCCCATCGCCTTCGGTAAAGTGTCCGGACAAAACAGAACAATCTCCCTGTGAATATCTTCTTTCAATCCAGCCATGAATCTATGTAGCAAATTCAATGGAGTAAGCCCTGGAGTCATTGTTGACAAGGATTCGAACTCTGATATGTACCCTTCCACAGTTGTTGTCTGTTGCAACTTGTTTAGCATTACCTCAGCGTTCCAGTACACAGATGGACCAAACTTTAGCATCAACAACTCCACAAAAGCTGGCCATGTACCCACTTGTTTAGTCGCATATAACCATCGGAACCATTTTAGGGCAGTGCCCCCCATTGAGAAGCTAGCGATCATGATTTTCTGCTCGGATGGAATAGCATGGTGATGGAAGTAGCGATCCATCTGAAATAACCATCCCTCAGGATCTTCCCCGTTGAAAGCAGGCACATCAATCCGCGGAAGGCGCCCTGCGGGTGGAATCATCGTCTCTGATGACTCACCAGTTGGTTGAGGGCTTCCGACACGACGTCCATGCTGCTCACCTTGTCCAGAGGTGATTCCCGAGAAGCCTGGAGGCGTTGGCAGGATTGGAGAGTTCTGGTCCGATCCCACCGGCTGCTTATCGGCGCGACCACCAGTGTACGAGAGGTCCTGGACTTTGTCTTGAAGAGTCTCATACATCTTGAGGACTCGATCAATATGAGCAGAGTTGCGAGCAGTCTCCTCGGAGATGGAACGAATCGCTTCGATCTGTTGTTGCATCGTTGTTTCCAGAGTCTGAACCCTCATCACCACATCCGTCACGCTATTCGTCAGCGCTGCCATCGCATCAGAGGATGAACTTCGAGTTTCTGGCATGATGATGTTGAAAACGAGAGCACCAAATGATGACAGTGAAGTTGCAGGCGAACAAGAAAACAGAGTAGAACAGAGTAAGGAAGAGGAAGAACAGAGTAAAGGAGAGAGACAGAATGCAGAGGAGGAAGGAGATTGGTTAACTTTTTCTTCTGCTTTATTGATAGCACTGTAGCTCTACTTATAGTATTTCATTACACTCACACCATCCACGCATACAATCAGTTATGCCTCGAAATTCACTACTGACATCACATTTCACACGCCTCCTTGCATAACAAACTCACGCGCTGCATACCTAGTGGATGGAATCTTCTTACGAGTGCCACGTCGCATTCCAGCTGTATCACGCAGCCTCAGTATCCGACTAATAAGGTGATGATTTGGGATGATCATCAGAATCGGTGTATTGGAGAGCTCTCGTTTAGGACTGAAGTGAAAGCGGTTCGCTTGCGGAGGGATAAGATTGTTGTTGTGTTGTTGCAGAAGATTTTTGTTTATAACTTTTCCGACTTGAAGCTGTTACATCAAATTGATACTCTCGCCAATCCAAAAGGGTTGTGTGAGATTTCGCAAGTGTCTGGATCGCTTGTGTTGGTGTGTCCGGGAGTGCAAAAAGGACAGGTTAGGGTTGAGAATTATGGGTCCAAGAGAACCAAGTTTATCGCTGCACATGATTCAAGGATTGCTTGTTTTGCCCTCACCCAAGATGGCAGGTTGCTTGCCACTTCCAGTAGTAAAGGGACTTTGGTCAGAGTATTTAATACTTTGGATGGTTCTTTGCTTCAAGAGGTACTGAAGATATTTTTCGCATACAAAATTTTGCATTGTTTGTCAAAATTAATATAGCTGTTGAGGGTGATATTGCATTGTAAGCTTTAGATCATATGATTAATCGTGGATACTGTTATATTTTCTGCTGTGAAACTTTATGTTCATTAAAGAGGCAAACCTTTTAGGATTTGTTAATGGGGCCGTTGTCGATATGTCGGGCTGCACAGGGACGGAAACACGTTCCCTTAAGAAATTATTGTTAACATATAAATTTGAGTCTGATAGGGTTTATTGTGTTCCTCCAGGTGAGGAGAGGAGCGCATAGAGCTGAGATTCATAGTCTTGCTTTTTCTTCAACTGCACAATGGCTAGCTGTCTCTAGTGACAAGGGAACGGTCCATGTGTTTGGCCTTGGGGTGGACTCGGGGTCACTGGCAAACGAAAGACCCCGGTCTCCTGAAGCTAATCCTCCTCCATCTGCCCTGTCCTCCTTATCATTTATCAAAGGTGTCCATGTTAATAACTTTGTTGGTTATAGTGATACTTGGAGTTTGCTGATATTAAATCATGATCTCTTGGTGGTTACTTTCATCAATTGCGCAAATAAATATACTAAGCTATAATAGGAGAATTAGTTAGCTGTGTAAAAAATATGTCAACAGTAAAATATTAGCTTTCTTGAAGTATGTCTCTCACCCACTACTACAAATTCAGGTGTACTGCCAAAGTATTTCAGTTCTGAATGGTCAGTAGCGCAGTTCCATTTGCAGGAAGGTTGTCAGTACATTGTTGCGTTTGGACAACAAGAGAACACCATAGTTGTTGTTGGTATGGATGGAAGGTAACAGCTCTTCTCAGTTGCTTACATTTTTTCTCTTACACAATTCGTGACAACTGACTAATGTTGCTGGCTGATTGCAGTTTCATCCTTTGTGAGTTTGATCCTGTGAACGGTGGCGAGATGACTCAAATCGAATGCCACAATTTCCTAAAGCCAGAAGAGACCTTATAACAACATGCTGCTTTATGAAATACTGCGGCCACAAATAAATGGCTTTTGTTAGAAAGGTTTCCGTTTTGTTGTGTTGGCCATTTTGAATCCCAAGTCCCACTCCAAGGGAATATACGGAAGTTTAATGAAATAGAAGACAAACGGGGACACAGCTTGTATATAGGGAACCACTGAATATTGAGTAGGATTTGACTTCAGCATGTGTAGTGGTTGACAGAAAATATACATTTTGTATCAAGCTTTAGACTTCTGATTTGAGTTTATATGTTTCTTAGAATTGTTATTCGTTTAACTCAAATCTTGACGAATTACAACCGCAGGAAACCTTAATGCAACATACTGGTGTGAAAAATCAACAAAAGAAAGTTTGAAACTATCTATAGCTCATCGTGTGAATCTTCTTCATCATCCTCAGAGCCCTGTGCTGTGCTTGCTCCACTCTTCTCATAAACACTTTTGATAACAGGATTGCAGACAGCCTCAATCTCCTTTAGCTTCTCCTCGTATTCGTCCTTTTCCGCATTGTTATTATCTTCCAGCCACTCCAATGCTTCCTTCAGTGTGCCATCAATCCTTTCCTTATCCTCGGACTCAATCTTGTCAGCTAGTTTGTCCTTGTCGTTGATTTGGCTTTTCATGTTGTATATGTAACTCTCCAACCGGTTGCGGGCGTCAATCTTTTCTTTGATCATTTTGTCCTCCTCTGCAAACTCCTCTGCTTCTTTCACCATGCGTTCGATCTCTTCTTTCGTTAGACGACCCTTTTCGTTGGTGATGGCAATGGACTGTGATTTCTTTGCTGCCTTGTCCTCAGCTGTCACATGTAGTATTCCATCTTTATCAATCTCAAATGTAACCTCTATTTGCGGGACACCCCTTGGTGCTGGTGGGATGCCAGTGAGATCAAATCGACCAAGTTCTCGACAATCCTTGGTGAGGGTTCTTTCACCCTCATACACCTTGATTGACACTGAGGTTTGCTGATCCGCGTAAGTTGTGAAGATCTGAGACTTCTTAGCTGGGATGACTGTGTTCCTAGGGATCAATACTGTCATCACACCACCTGCTGTTTCAATTCCTAAGCTCAATGGAGTGCGATCAATCAAGAGAAGACCTGCATGTATACAACAAATGAATAAGTACCAATCACTGGACTGGTAGTATGAATGCATTAATAAGTTGGCAAGGCTTTGGGCGTACCTTTTGTCTCATCCCCTCCTTCGCCGCTGATGATACCTCCCTGTACCGCTGCGCCATAAGCTACAGCCTCATCCGGATTCACTCCTTTGCAAGGCTCCTTCCCATTGAACATGTTCTTCAAAAGCTCCTGAACCTTAGGAATGCGAGTACTTCCTCCGACCAGCACAATCTCATGAATGTCACTCTTCTTAAGGTTTGCATCCGCCAGCGCCTTCTCCACCGGGCGAAGAGTTTTCTTGAACAGATCCATATTCAGCTCCTCAAACTTAGCCCTAGTCAATGGCTCAGAGAAGTCCATCCCATCGAAAAGTGACTCGATCTCCACCCGAACCTGATGTTGGTTACTAAGCGCCCTTTTAGCCCTCTCACACTCCCTCCTCAGCTTCCCCAATGCCCTGTTGTCCTTACTAATATCTTTCCCATGCTTCTTCTTGATCAGCTTAATAAAGTAATCCATAACCCGGTGATCGAAATCCTCCCCACCCAAATGAGTGTCACCACTAGTCGCTAAAACCTCAAATACACCATTGTCAATAGTCAAAACACTGACATCAAACGTTCCTCCTCCAAGATCAAACACTAGTATGTTCTTCTCGCTTTCTCCCTTCTTATCCAGGCCGTAAGCTATCGCCGCAGCTGTTGGCTCATTGATCATCCTTACTACATTCAGCCCTGCTATCACTCCAGCATCTTTTGTTGCCTGCCTCTGCCCATCATTGAAATATGCTGCACCCAAATCACACTCATAATTAACCCATACAAAACAAAACATCATAAACCAAACCAATGATCACCTAAGTAACTTTTGTGACAAAATTTACAGTTACATTTATATGAATAAGTCGATTGTAAAAGCTGCGTTCTAGCGAAATTAAGCAGACGTATCGATAATATGATGATACCTGGAACGGTGATAACAGCATTTATGATCTTCTGTCCCAAATAAGACTCAGCAGTGTCCTTCATTTTGGTTAAAATCATAGCACTGATTTCCTCAGGGCTAAACACTTTAACCTCCCCTTTGACTTTAACTTGAATGTAAGGCCTTCCATCCTTATTCACAACCTTATACGGTAAAAACTTCAAGTCCCTTTGAACCTCCGGATCATCGAATCTGAACAAAACACACATTTATCATCAAACTAGAGAACAAAAACGTATATTATAGTTTGAGTTTGAGACACGTACTTTCGACCGATGAGGCGTTTGACATCGGAGATTGTTCGCTCAGGATTCTGTGCGGCTTGATTCTTAGCAGCCTCTCCGATCAAACGCTCCGTATCGGTGAAGGCCACCCAAGAAGGAGTGATGCGGTTTCCTTGATCATTCGCTATGATGTCTACCTTTCCGTCTTTGTATACTCCGACACATGAATAAGTCGTTCCTAAATCGATACCGATTACCGGTCCGATCTTTTTAGGTTTCTCAGACTTAAGCCCTAAGCACAAAACTGTATACAACAATTCAAACAATTCACATTCAATCAAATTCAAAACATAGAAAACATTTCAATTGAGAAGCTAATGAAATACTTGCCTGGTAGAAGCAGCGAGCAACACAGAGCGATTACGGTGGATTTCGAGGTCGACATTGGAAGATGTTTTCTGTAAATGGCTGAAGAAATTTCAATATTTAAGAGACTGAGAAGATTTGAGAAGGTGAAAAAGAGTATTTATACGGTTTGTTAGGGAAGGTGGTAGAGTGTTCTGTCCAATTGGTTTTTGACACGTCATATTGGTGATGCTTTCAAATTTCTGAAGAGCGCGAGAGTGTTCCAGCCAACTGAAACAGGACACGTAGTAATCAGTAGTCACCGGCTAAATTATAGAGTTGACTAATGTGAGTTAAAATAAAAAATTAGTTACAAAAGAAACTAAATTGAGAGTAGTGTTGGAACAAATGTTTTACAAAATATCTATTCATAATAATTTGTATGTACACTCTCTAAACTAATGAAATATAACAAAGAGAGTCTCCAAACTCATTTCACCAATGAGTCAAATATCTTGTACTATGCGATATAATTTACTTGTTTAGCTTGAGCAGTTTGGAAATAATGAAAAAAATGTCCATTTAAGAGAAGTGATAAAGCGAAAAATGATATTTAAAAGAAACAATAGAGAAGTTGATTCATGCATCAGTCTGAGGAGCGCTCATTTGCGATTCAGGGTCTGGGTTTGCAAACCTGAGACCCAGGCAATAAACCGTTGGATCATGGATCAAATTGATTCAACGGCCCACAAATCTTACTTTTTAATTTTTGTCTTTTTCTGCAAAAGTCAAAGTGCACAAATTCAGTCAAAATGTGCATACAGTTAACTCGAAAAATGCAGATAGCTTAATTTTCAAACTGCACATGTGCAAAGCGTTGTTGTCTTATACAAATATGTGATGTCTCATATAAGACAACGCTTATTCAAATAGGTGATGTCTTATACCTACAACAATGCCTTTTATATAAAGCGTTGTTGTATCTATAGTTTCGAAAGCTTTTATTATAAAATAAACGCTGTAAGAGAATAAAAATATTTTAACATGAATAAGGGGATACATTACAGCGCTTTTAATGTTAAAAGACTATGTTAAATATTTATTTTCATTATTTATAAGTTGAAAATTTTCAAGTGATATATTTTCGAATTTATTTTTTGATTAAGCATTTAAAGAATCAATTTGTAACAAACAATTTTTAAATTACCATGAGAACAAATCGGCATCCAAATCATTGCCATTTACAAATTTTTATTGTGTTTCTCTACTTAGCTAATAGCTTGAAAATGCCACATTCTAATCAACTATACTTTCATTATTCAACACAACAAAAATGCAAGTAATTTAAAACTTTGATTTTATTTTCTTGATTTTGTTTAAGGCTAGTTTCCATATTGTGGAATCAACCACCCCCTATAGGTTTGTCTCTGGTTTGGGCCGATCAATTTTCCAGTTGCTTAACGCTCGGCTCTTCCATTAAGAGCAGAGTATTATTCTTCCTTCTTTGTACTGGCACGATCCGGGCTATTTGGATCCTTATAAAAAAAGTCCTGGCATCGTCCAATTTTTTACAAAAAAACCAAAAAAAATGGCATTCATCAAATTCTGAAATAAAAACACAAAATATCACAAAAATTTATAATAGCGCTTGTTTAATATAAGCGTTGTCATATACTATATATTACATCGCTTTTTACGTATAAGCGCTGTAAAAAATTTCCAATTTTTTTAAGAATTTAATTATTTAACAGCGTTTTTAAATTAATAAGCGTTGTTGTATAATTTCCCCGACGCGATTGATTAATTCGGATACACGCAGATTTTAATCTCAACTGTCGATAAATTCAATCTAACAGTACACATTCAAAATTAAAAATCTCGAAATATTTCAGTTTCCTGCTACAATATATATATAGAAATTGTATTCTGTGGATCCACCTATTTTGGTGGACTCGTGAACCCCTTCTTGCATTCGTTGATTGCATTTTTTGGACGCACCAAATTGTGCCAAACATTAATGAGACATGTGAGTTGCACATGTTCTGCACGTGAAATGCACATGACAAATGCAATGACGTGGTGCAATCTGGTGCATTGAAAAAAATACAATCAACAGATGCAAGAGGGGGTTCACGAGTCCACCAAAATAGATGGATCAAGACATGATACAAGCTCTATATACATACATTAAAATATTCAACAATCTTCACCGTGAAATTTTTTGTGTTCCATGTTTTTAAACTTACTCTCTTTCCACCTCTATGAATCATATTTTCGTTTTGCATTTGTTTTATATTCCTTTAATTTTCATTTGATACCGACTCTATTTTTTGTTTCATATTTTTTATAGAATGCCAAATTGAAAGACAATCGACGAGGGTTATGAGGCAAATTCCAACACGAAAAATGAAGTGATTTTTGAGACGAATATTTTTTTTTCGTATTGTTTGCAGGCAAATCGATTGTTAAAATAGAGTTTCAATTTGATTGTTAAAAGGATGAAGTGATTTGTTTTTTAAAATACGATTTAAATTGCAAATAAAACAGAGTTTCAAATCAACACTCATTGCTATCGGAAAAAATCAACACTGATTGAAATTTCTAAAGTGGTTATAAATATCATTTTACAGCGTTTAAAGAATTAAACGCTGTTGAAGCTTTAAATTTGATAATAAATTATATTTTATTTACAACAATATAATATTATTAACCACACTTTTTAATATAAGCTGTAAAATCCTAAACCCCATATTTAACAACGCTTTTTTAAACGTTGTAAAATCAAAATATTTATTCAATTTTTTTATTTTGAATTTTTTTAAAAATAATATTTACAGCGTTTTTAATATAAGCTGTAAAATCCTAAACCCCCATATTTAACAGCGCTTTTTTTAAACGTTGTAAAATCAAAATATTCATTCAATTTTTTTATTTTGAATTTTTTAAAAATAATATTTACAGCGTTTTTAATATAAGCTGTAAAATCCTAAACCCTATATTTAACAACGCTTTTTTTAAACGTTGTAAAATCCAAATATTCGTTCAATTTTTATTTTTAAAAATAATAATATTTACCGCGTGTAAAATAAAAAATGATGTGAAAATTGTGAACTTACAATAGTGTAAACCAATTAAATGCTATTTAAAATATAAAATATATAACATCGTTTTCTAATATATACAGTGTTAAGAAACAATATATAGTAACATTTATTACAAAAGCGATCTTAAATAATTTATAAAATTGCATTGCATTTTATATAAGCGCCGAAATATATTAGATTTTATGACAGCACTCGCTGTTGTAGATGGTAACATAAGACAACGCGTTTTTTA
>QZGG01002066.1:0-45799 GCA_006409495.1 Sedum album | reverse complement strand
AAACGAAAGAGGAACAAGAGGGAGCCACCGAAGAAGAGCCGGCGCCGGCCCGGGGGCGGAAGAAAAGGAGGAGCCGGACAAAAGCGAGGAAGAGGAAACGGAAGAGAGCCGAGGGAACGAAAAAGAAAAAACAAAGGAGGAGGGCCACGGGCAAGGGAAAGAGACAGGCGAGCAAAAGAGCCCAGGGGGGAAACGGCGGAGCGGGAGGGGAAGCAAGAAACGGCGAAGGGAGAAAGACGGAAAAAAAAAGAAAAGAAAGGAGGAAAGACAAAAAACAGGGGCCGGGGACGCGGCGGGGCGACGAGAAACGAGGGAAACGGCCGGGGCGGGAGGGAAAAAACAAGAAAGGGGAAAAGAGGAGAAGAAAGGAAAGGGCACAAGAGGGGGGGGGCGGGGCAAGAGACGGAAAAAAAAAAGAGAGCGGGACCGACCCACCCAGGGGGAAAACGGGGGGGAAAGGAGAGAAAGAAAGAGACAGGGGGGCGAGCGGGAGAAGCGGGAGAGGCAAGCGGGGAGGAACGAAACAAGGCAGGGGGGCGAAAAAGGAACAAAAGAAAAACAAAGGAAGAACGGAAGGGAGAACGAGGGGAGAAGGGGGCGAAAAAAGAGCGCGGGGGCGAGAGGGAGGAACGAGAGGCCGGAGGGAGGCAAAAGAAGAGGGACGAAAAAAAAGGAGCCGGGCGGAAACGGGCGCGGGCGGGGAACAACAAAAAGAAGAGGGGCAGGACCAGGCGGAGGGAAAGGGGCAGAAAAAAAAGGCCCGAGACGCCGGGGAGAAAGAAAAGACAGGCGCGGAGGCGGGCGAAGAAGGGGGAGAAGGGAAGAGAGAAGGGAGAGAGCGAAGAAAAAAGAACAACAGGAGACGGGGGAAGAAAGGAAAGGAGGAAAAAAAGACCGCGACGGGCAGACAAAGGAAGGGACGAGGGGGAACGACAAGAAAGAGAAGACGAAGCAACCGGAGGAGACGACCCCGGAAGGCGGGCACGAAAAGCAAGAGGGGGAGGAGGGGGACGAGAAAGGAGCCGAGGGAGACGAAGGAGGAGGACCAACCAGAGCCGGGGAGGGGAGGCAGGAGGCACAACAACCAGAGGGGCGGCGAAAGAGAAGCAGGGGCGCGAGACGCGCGCAAAGGCGGAAAAGACCGAGGGGAAAACGGGGGCAAGCAAAGGGACAGGCGCCGCGGGGGGGAGAGACGCGAGAAAGCAAGCCGGGCGGAGGGGGAGAGCGGGGGACGAAGGAAACGCAGGGGCAAAAAGGGGAGGAAAAAAACGAACGAAGGGCAACGGGCAGAAAAAAAGGAGAAAAAGGAGAAGGAGAAAAAAGAAGCAACAAGGGGAGCGAACGAGCAGAAGAACCCCCCAAGGGGAGGCGAACGCCGCAAGGAACAAGGAGGGGGAGAGGACGAAGAAAAGCAACGCGGAGGAAAGAGAGGAGAGGACCCGCAGGAAGCAGAGCGAAAAAGAGAGGCCGGAGCAGAGGGGGCAAAGGCCCGAAGGGGCCGAGGAGGGACAAAGGGGAAGAAGGAAACCCAGGGGAAAGGCACGGAGAGGGGGGGCAACGAGCCGAAAAAGACGGGCCAAAAAACGGGGGAAGGGAGGGGAGGCAGAGAAAGAGGCGAGGGCCGGGCGAGGGGAAACCGGGGCAGAGAGGGAAACCGGAAGGCCCGCAAAGGGAGCAAGGGAAAAGGAAAAAAAAAAGAGAGGGGGGGAACGGGGGGGGGAGGCCAACCAAACAGCCGGGGGGGCACCCCAAAACCAACCCGCGGGGGGGGACCCAGGGGAAAAGAACGCAGAAAAAAAACAAGCAAAGGGAAAAGAAAAGGGGGGAGCGGGAAAAAGGGGAAAAGAGAAAAAAAAGGGAGGAAAAAAAGGGGGCGAAGGCGAAACCGACGAAGAAAGGGCAGCGCAAAAAAAAAGAAAAGAAGCGGGGGGGAGGGAGGGAACGAGACAAAGGGGGGAAACGCAAAAAAAAAGAGGAAGAAAAACGAAGCAGAGAAGGCACGAAGCACGCAGGCCAACGCGAGCGAAAAAGGGGACAAAACAGGCACGAACAGAAAAAAAACGGCAAAAGCGAACGAGGAGAACAAGCACAAGCAGAAAGCAACGAGAAAAAAGAAGAAACGACAAGAAAAAGGGGGGGAAAACGGCGGAGAGAAAGAAGAGGGGAAGAAAAAAGGGCAGGCCGGAAAAAGAGGAGAAGGACAAAAAAGAAAAAAGAGGGGGCAAAGAGGAACAAAACAAAGGACGCGAGGAAGCGGGAACGCGCAGGAGGGGGGACAAGGGGAGGGGAAGAAGAGACAGGAGAGCCGCCGGAGGCGGAAGAAAAGAAGGAGCAAAGGACAACGGGGGGGAGGGGGAAGCAAAAAAAAAAAAAGGGAGAAGGACAAGGCCAAGACGGAAGCAAACAAAAAAGAAACCAAAAGGGACGGGAGAAACGGGAGACAGGCCGGGGGGAGAGGAGGAAGAAAAAGGCAAAAGGGGGGGGACGGAGCCGCGGGAGCCCAAGGAGGGGAGGGGAGAAAGGAGCACAAAGCCGAAAGGGGAACGGAGACAACGGAAAACGAAGAGCGGAACGGCAAGAGCAGGAAACCGCGAGGGGACGAAAGAGAAACGAAAGGAGAAGGGGGGAGGACAAGGAAGAGGGAGGCGGAAGGAACAGAGAAGAACCGGCGGACGGCGGGAAGAACGCAAGGGAAAGGCGGGGGACAGAAGCAGGAGCAAGCGAAGAGAGCGCGGAGGAAAGGGGCGGGAGGGGGACCAAAAAAAGGGAAAGAAAAAGAGAAGCGCCACGCGAGAAGACAAACGGAAAAAAGGGAGGGAGCAAAAGGGGAGGGAGAGGAAAACGAGGGAGGAAACGCAGGAGCAAAGCACAAAGGGAAGGGGCAAAAAAAGGCGCAAAAGGAGCGCGGAGCAGAGAAAGCCAGGAAGGCAAAAAAGAAGAAGCACGCAGAGAGGGGGGGGACCAGCACAAGGAAACAACAACCAAAAAAGAGCCGAGAAGGACAACACAAAGAAAAGAAAGCGGGGGACCCGAGGAACGAACAAGGCGGGAGGGAAAAAAGGGAGGACAGAGAGGGAGAAAGCGGGGGGAGGACCGAAGGAGACAGGGGGGCGGAGAAAAAAGGGCGAGAGGGAAGCCGGGAGCCAGACGAAGACCAAGAAGACGAAGAGAAGGAAGGAGCAACGAAGGGAAGAAAGCAAGAAGAGGGGGCGGGGGGAGGGGACAACGCACCAAACGCAGCAAAACAACCCAAACGGGCACAGCGGGGCGAGGGGAGGGGAAGGAAGGAAGAAGGGCCGAGGGGAAAGGAAGAACGGGGGGCGGACCAGAAGGGAGACGGCGGGAGAAGGAGAGAAACGAAAAGGAGGGAGCAGACCAAGCAAAGCACGGCGGGGCAAGGGGAAGGAAAAGAAAAGGCGGAGGGAAAAAACGAAGAGCGCGCGAAGGCGAAAGCAAAAAGGGAAGCGGGCAGCCGGGCGCGGAAACCAAGAAAAAGAGGGCCAGACGCGGGGGAGGGGGAGACGAGAGGGGGGAAGCAGACAGAAAAAAACGGAGAAAGGAGAGCAAGACAGAAGAAGACCGAGAGGGGGACGAACAAGGCAGGGGCGGGGGCAAGGGAGGGGGCCGCGGGGGCAAGCGAACAAGAAGGAAAAAGAGCAAAGGAGAGGGCGCCGGCGGAGCGGGCGGAAGCCAAGAGAAAGGGGCGAGCCGCGAGGCAAAGAGGAACAAGAAAGCGAGAGAGAAGGCCGAGGCAGAAGGAGGGGACAGAAGGGAGGGAAAGAGGAGGAGGCGGGAGGGAACCAAGGCGGAGAGCGCGAAAGAAGCCGGGACAAGGGCGGAGAGAGCAAACCAGACGGAGGGCCGGAGGGCAGAAGAAGAAGGAGAAAAGGAAGCCAAGGGAGCGAGAAAAAAGAGAGGGGAAAAACCCGGGGCAAAAGAACAAAAAAGGCGAGGAAAGCGAGACAGAAAAGAGGAGGCGGGGCGGGGCGGGAAACCAGGGGAGCCCCGCGACGGCGAAAAGAGGGAAGAAGGCGAAGGGCGGGCAAGGCAAAAAAAACCAAAAGGAGAGAGCGAAAGCGGAGAGGCGGCAAGAGAAAAAAGGGCAAAAGGGAGGGGCCCGGGGACGGGAAAGCAACCAGCGGGAGAGAGGGAAGGGGGGCGGGGGCCAACGGGGCAAGGAGAAGAGGGGGGGAGGAAGCGGGAGGGGGGAAGACCAAGACGGGGAGGGGGGCAGGAGGGGAAGAAGCCAGAGGGAGCCACAAGGCGAAAGGAGCAAACGCAGGAGAGGAGAGGGGGCGAGAGAAGGAAGCAAAGAAGAAAGGGAAGAAAGAGAGGGGAGGCGGAAGGAGGGGAGGGGCAAAAGGGGAAGAGGAAGGGAAGGGGAAGAGGAAGGAGGAAGAAAAAAAGAAAAAGGCCCAGAAGGAAAAAGAAAGAGACCAGAGGAAAAGGCCCAACAGGAGAGGAGGAGGACGGAGCCAGAAAAGGCAGAGGGGAAAAAGGGGGAGAAGGGGGGCGGGAGGCGAAAGAAGGAGGGGCCGCAGGGAGGGCCCAAAAACAAGAAAAAAGAGAGGAAACCAAGGGAGCCGGGGAAGGGCAAGGAGGGAAGGGCACGCAGCAAAGCCGAAGACGGACGGCGCAGGGGAAGGGCACAGAAAAGAGGAGGGAGCGCAGAGAGGGCGAAAGAAAAGGCGGGGAAAACGGCAACGCCGGCGGGCGGAGGGGGCAAAAAAAAAAGGAAGACGGGAGAAAGAAGGAAGGGAGCGACGGGAGAGGAGGGAACCAAAAAGGCGGGAAGGGCAAGAACGGACAGGAAAGGGAGGGAGGAGGGAGGGGAGCAGGCAGGGGGAGGAAGGGGGGGGGGCGGCAAGGCCGAGAAAAAGGAAGCAAGGAACAACCGAGGAAGGGACCAAGGAGAAGAAAGGAACGGAGGGGAGGAAAGAGGGGACCGCACCACCCAGCAAGGCACGGCGGGCGGCGACGCAGCAGGACCCGAGAGGGGAAGAGGGGGGGACGGGGAACCAAGAGGGGGGAGGGACACAGAGGGAGGGAAAAAAGGGCAGAAAAGCGAACAAGGAGACAGGAGGGACCGGAGGGAACGCGGGGGGAGGAGGGGGCGACGAGGGGCACCGAGGCCAGAACCGGAAAGGCACCAGAACAGGGAGGAAAGAGGCAAGGACCGAAACGAGCCAGGGAGAGCAGAGGAAGGAGGGGAGAAGGAAGGCGGAGAGCGGCGCAGGGAGGAGGGCGGGGACCGGGGAGGGCAGAGAGGGGGCGCAAACGCCCGGCGGGGACAGGGGCCGAGAACGAGAAGGAGGCGAGGAGCGGGGCGAAGCGGCGACCGGGAGGAGAGGAAGGCAGAAGGGGGCGGAGCGGCGGAGGGGCCGCGGAGGACCGCAGGGGGGAGAGAGAAAGGCAGGGAGGGCGGGGACGAGGGGGAACCGGAAGGGCGGAAGAGCAAAAACGGAGGACACGCAAGCCCAGGGGGGAGAACGGGGGAGGAGGAGGAAGGGGGAGGGGAGAAGAAGCACGAAACGGGGGGGGCGGGCCCAAGGCGGCGAGCGGCCGGAAGAGAAGGGGAGCGGCGGAAAGGGGAGCAGGAGGAGGGGAGGACGAAGGGGAGGGGAAGGCCAAGGGCAAAAAGAAGGGGAGGCAGGAGCGCGCGAGGGAGGAAGGAGCAGGGAAAGGGAGGAAGCGAGCAAAAGGAGGCAACAAGCGGGGGAAGGAAGGCCGGGAGGACCGGAGGAAAACGGAGAAAGACGAGGGGGGAGAAAGGACGGAGGCCCAAGGGAAGGAGGGGAAGAGCGCGGCAGGAGGAGAAGAAAACCGCGCCGACGGGGGAAGGGGCGAAACAAGAACGGGAGGCGAGAGGCGAAGCCCCAAAGGGCGAAGGGGGGGGCGCCGAGGAGACGGGAAAGGGGGCCGGGGAGAGGGAAAAGGCGCCCGCCGGGGGGAGCAAGGGGCAAAGGCGGCCGCAGGGAGGGAAAAGAAGGAAAGGGCGGAGAGGAGGACGAGACGAGGGAGGAGAGAGAGCAGGAGGGGAGAAGGGAGCGGGAAAGGAGAAGGGAGACAACAGAAGGACAAAAGAGCACGGGGGGGGCAAAAGGGGAAGCCGGAGAAGAGGGAGAGGAGAGCAGAGGGAGGCGGAGCCCGAGGGGGACGGGAGGGGGAAGCACACGAGGGGGACGAGGAAGGGGGGGGGAGAAAGAGAAAGAGCGGCGGGCGACAACAACGGAGGGGACCGGAAGAGGCGGGCCCGGGGGGAAGGCGCCAAGCGGGGGCGGAGGGGACAAAACGGCGGGGCAAAGAAAACCGGCGGCCAGCGAGAAGCGAGACGGAGGGAGGCAAGAGCGACCAGCCAGAGCAGGCAGAGCAAGGCGAGGAAGGGAGGCAGGAAGGCCGGGGGGGAGCAGCGGGGCGAGCCGAGCGCAAGAGGGGGGGGGGAGGGAGCGCCAGGGCAAGGAGGGCGCCGAGGGGACGGCGGAGGGCAGGAGAGGGAGCAAAGAAGAAAGAGGCGGGGGAGGGGGGGACGGGCGGCGGCGCAAGCGAGGAGGGAGGAAAGACCAGGAACGCGAGGCGGGGGAGCAAGAGCGCGACGGGCGAGGCGGGGAAACAGGGGCCCGGGGCGGGGCGGGGGAAAGAAAGCGGGGCAGGGGGGGGCAGGAACCCGACGGAGGAACACAAGCAGAGAGGGCGAGGAGGGAAAAAAAACAGCGGAGAAAGGGGCAGGAAAAAAGGAAGCCGCAGGGCCGAGGGAGAAGGAGGAAACACAAAGAAACAGAAGAAAGGCACAAGGGGGAGCCCAAGAGCGGGGGAGGGAGGAGCCGGACGGGAAGCGGGGGAAAAACAACAACCAACGGGAGGAGGGGGGCACGAGCGGGACGAGGGAGGACCAGAAGAGGGAGGGAGAAAAAACACGGAGGGGAGGGGAGAAAGACAAAGGGACACAAAGGAGGAGGAAGGGAGAGGAGGCAAAGGGGACAAAAAAGCAGGCCGCAGAAGAAGGAACACGCAGGGGGCGGGAAGGGGGAGAAAGGAGCCGGGAGGACGGCCCACGAGGCCGAGCCAGAGGAGGCCCCGAGCCACGGAAAGAAAACGAGCAGGAACGAAAGAAGCCGGGGAAAAGGACCCCCGGGGGCCGGGGGGAGAAAGAAGAAAAAGAAGAAGAGGAACGAACAAAAGAGAAAGAAGGCAAGGCCAAGACAAAAAAGCGAGCGGGGGGAAGAGGGCAGGAGGGCAGGGGGGGCGGAAGCGAAAAGGCCGGGGGAAAGAGGGAGAGAGAGGACGAAAAAGGAGGAGGGGAGGGACAGAGGAAGGGAGGACGCGAAAAAGAGGGAGCGGAAAAAAGGAAAGGAAAGGAGGAGAGGAAGGCAGAAACACGGGGGGAGAACAGACGGAAGGACAGGGACGAAGGCGGGGCGGGGCAAGGGAGGGGACGCGAGCGAGCAGACAAGCAGAGCACGGGAAAGAAGACGAACCCGGGCCGGAAAGGGAGGGAGGCGCCGGGAGGAGCCGGAGGAGGGGAAAAGCGCAGGGACGGGGCGGGAAGAGCGAGAGGAACAGGAAGGGAGCACCGACGAGGAGGAGCGAAGAGGGCAAGGACAGGGGAGAGGGGAAGCACAGGCAAAAGAGGGGGGGGGGGGAAGGGGGCGGCAACCGAGAGGGGGAGGGGGGCGAAGGGCGGCCCGAGCAGAAGGGGAGAGAGGACCCGGCGAGGGACCAGAAGCAGAAGAAGAAGGAGGAGCAGGGGAGCAAACAGAAGAGGCAGGGAGCAAAGGGGGGGAGGGGGGGGCAGCCGAGCGAAAGCGAGGAGGGGCCGCAGGGGGAGAAGGGGGCGGGACGGGGGCGGGGGAAGCGCGCGAGGCCAGAGAGAGGCAGGCCGGAACGGGGGGAAAAAGCAGGCGGAAGGGGGGAACAAGCAGGAGGAGGGGGAGGACAGGAGGGAAAACGGAGGGGGGGGCAGGCCGAGGACAACAAGAGGGACCGGACCGCGGCGGAGAAGGGACCAAGGAGGAAAGCGGGGCGGGAAAGGGCGGGGACCGAGGGCGCGCGGGAAGGGAGGAGGAACAACGGCGGGCCAACGCCGGGCACGCGAACCACGCGAAGCGAGACGGAGACGGAGCGCAAACAAGAGAAGGAAACAAGCAGCAAAGGAGGCAGAACGAGGCACGAGAGGGGCCCGAGGGGAACGGGGGGAGCAAGGAGGGGCAACAAACAGGACGAGCGGCAAGGGACAGCGGGCAAGGGGGGAGGAGGACGGGAGCCCACGCAAAGCGGGGACCGGGAACGAGGCAAGAGCCGGAGGAAAAAGGAAGGCCAGCAGAGCGGGGCCGCGGGCGAAGGCACGGGGAAGGGGAGAAAGGGAGGGCGGGGAAGGCGGGGGCGCGGAGGGCCGAGAGAGGGACCGGGGGGAGGGAAACGACAAACGAGGAGCCGAAAGAAACAAGGGCGGAAGGACAGGAGGGAGGGGGGAAGCGGGAGAGGGGGGGGAAGGGCGGGAGGAGGGCCCCACAAAGGGGGAGCAAGGACGGAAGAAGAGGAGCGGGCGACGGAGGAGCGGCACGAAGGGAAGGAGAAGCAAAGGGCGGGGGCCGGGGACCCGGGGCAGGAAGGGAGGAGGACACAAGGCGAACAAGGGGGAAGACGCCGCAAAGAAAAAAGGACGAAACCCCGGGGAGAAAAAAGGGGAAAAGGACGAAGGGAAGCGGGGAAGCGAGAAGGAAAGGGGGGGGGGCAACGGCCGAAGGAAAACGCAAAAAAGAACGAGAGGAGCCCAAGGAGGGGACCGAGAGCAAGAGACAGCGAGGCGGGCAAGGAAAAAGAGCCCAGAGAAGGGCGGGGGCCGGGGCCGAGCAAGAAGGGCAGGAAACAGGGCGAGGGGGGCGGAGGGGAGAGGAGAAAGAAGGGAGGGACCGGGACCAAGACAGGAGGGGCGGGGAAGCGGGCGAGGAGGAGGGGGAGAGGAGGAGGGCGAGGAGGAGGAGGAGGGACGAAGGCAAGGGAGGCCGCCGGGGCAGGGGGAGGAGGGCGGGGGGGAGAGCCGGAGGCGAGAGGGGAGCAAAGGCCCAGGGGGAGCCGCGGCCCAACGGCGGAGGGAGGGAGGAGCGAGAAAGGGGGAAGCAGAGGGGCGGGGAGGGGGAGGAAGGGGGCAGAAGAGGACAAAGAGGGGCAGGGGGGACGGGGGGAGAGGGAGGGACGGCAAGGGGGGACAAGGAGGGGGGCACGAAGGACGACGAGGCCAGAGACGGCAGGGGACGGGAGGAGGGGACGACAAGAGCAAACCAGAGCGGAGAACAAGAGGGAGAAGGAAGAGGCAACAAAGGGGGAGGCAGGGAGCAACAGAGGGGGGGCGGCCAGGGGAACGCAGGGCAAGAAGGCGGGGAGGGGCGGGGAGAGGAGCAAGGGCAGGAGCGCGGCAGGAAGAAAGCGGGCAAGCGGGCAGAGAGAAGAAAGGCGGGGAAGGCACGGGAGGACCGAGGCGGAAGAGGAGCACGAGAGGGGGGGGCCGGGGGCCGGGCGGGGAGAGGCGAGGCAAGAGAAGAAGGGGAGGGGGGGCAGAGGGAAAGGAAGCAAGAGGGAGAAGGAGGGGGGCAAGGAGGCGCGAAGAGGGACGGGGGGGAGGGCCGAGGGAGGGGCGAGCGGGAGCGAGGGAGGGAGCACGAGCCGAAAGAGGGGGAGAGCCCGGAGGGGCGGGAACGGAGCCGAAAGGCAGGGAAGAGAAACGGCGGAACAGGGGCCGAGGGGGGGAGAGGCGCCAAGGAGGAGGAGAGAGGGGCGCAAGGGGGGCAGAGCGAGGGCAGCCGCGGAAGCAGCGAGGGACGAGCAAGGAGGGCGGCAAGGGAGCGGAAGAGAAAAGCAACGCGCACCAAGCAAGCAAAGGGGGGAAGAAAGAAGAGGCAGGGAAAAAAGGGAAGAGGGCGCAACGCAAAGAAAAAAAAGGAGGAGGCCGGAAGGCCAAGGAGAGGAGGAGGGAGGAGAGGAAAGCGGGAGGCAGAGGGCGAGGGAGGAGGAGGGACGAAAGAAAAGGAGCGGGACGCGGGCGCAGAAGCGGAGCCACAAAGGAGGGGGGAGCAAAAGGGGGAAAGCAGGGAGGCAGCGAAGAGCGAAAGACAGGAGGCAGGGACAAGGGGAGGAGAGGGAAAAGGGAGGAGCGGCAAAAAGGGAGAGAGGCAAGGGCACAGGCAGGAAAGAGGGAGGAGACAGGGAGAGGAGGGACGCAAGGGGGCGAGCCGGCCCCACAGAGGGAGGAGAAAGGAGACCGGGGGACGGGGGAAAGCGAAACAAAGAGCAGCGGCGCCAAGAACAGAAGACGGGGGGGGGGAAACGAGGGGAAGCCGCCGGCCCAACGGAGGGGAGGGGGCGGGGGAGGGAGGGCAGGAAACAACGCGGAGCAGGGGCGAGCGGAGGGAGACGGGCAAAAAAAAAAGCACGAAGCCAGGGGGGACCGACAAAAACCCGGGCGAAAAAGAAGAGAAAAGGGCGAGGCGGGGGGGGAGGACGGGGGGGGAGGGGCGAAGGGGAGCGGAGCGGGACCAGGAACGGGGGCCGGGGGAACACGAAGGGGAGCGGGGCCGAGAGCGGCCGGGGCGGGAAGGGGCGGGCGCCCGCAAAAAGGAAAGAAAAGAAGGAGAGGGGACACGAGAGGGAGAGGGAGCGGAGAGCGCCGGGGAAGGACCGAGGCAGGCCGGGAGCAGGGCCGAGGCGACGAGCCGGGAAGACAACGGGCAGAGGAGGAGAAAGGGAGACGCGGGGGGGCGGGGGACGGGAGAGGAGGAAGAGAGGGGCGGGCGAGAGGACCGAGGGAGGAACAGGAGGGAGGACGACGGGAGCGACGGGAGCGGCGGGGCCAGGGACGCGCGAGGCACGAGGGGGCCAGGGCGGGAGGGGAGCAAGGGAGAGGGGCCAAAGAGGAGCAGGGCGGCCCGAGACCGGGGACGGGGGGCAGCAGGGGGAGGGAGAAGGAAGGCCGGGGAGGGACGGGAGCAGGAGGGGAGGAAAGAAACGGCGAGACGCAGCGACCAAGGGGAGGGGGGACACGGCGGGCGGGGCCAGGGGCGGGGAAGGGGGGGCGGGGGAGGGGGGAGAGGGGGCCAACGAACCGACAGGAAAGGGGGAAAGAGGAGCGAAGCAAGCCGAGCCGGGGCAGGGGAAAGAAGAGGCGAGAGGGAGGGCGGAGGGCGGGGGCGGGCAAAGGACCGAGGCGACCCCGACAGACCGGGGACCAGAGACCCACGGGGAAGCGCAGGACAGGACGGGAGGCGGCGAGCGGGAAGGGGAGGAAAAAGGGGAGCAGAGGGGGGGGGCGGAGCAAGAGGGAAGGGGACCACGCGCGCAGGCGAGGGGGCGCCAGGGGGAAGACGAAGAGGGACCCGCCAAAGAAGCGAGGCAGCGGGAACAGCGCGGGGCCAACGGAAGGGAAAAAAGCGAAGAGCCGAGGCGGCGGGAGCGCAGAGGGGGGCAGAAGGAGAGGAAGGGGCGCGAGGACGGAGAGGGGCCGGAACGGAGCGCGGGGACAAAGAAGCGCGCAGGGGGGAGGGGGGCGGGACGGGGCGGCGGGGCAGGAACGGGGGAGGAGCGAAGACGGCGGGGGAGCGCGAGGAAAGGGGGGGCGAGCGAGCGGAAGGCCCAAAAGAGGCACCAGGGGCAGGAGAGGAGCGAGGGCGGCGCGGGCAGGACCGGGCAGAGGGGGGGGGGCGGAAGGGAGAGGAGGGGGGGACGAAGGACGAGGCAAAAAGAGCGGGGAAGAACAAAAAGCGGAAGGACGGGGGAAGGGCAAGGGGAGGAGAGGAACGCCGAGGGAGGGAGGAGCGAGGGGACGGCAAAGGGGCGAGGGAGACAAGGGAGGGAAGGGGCCAAAGGGGGCGGGGGGGAGGCGGGACCACGAGAAGGAGGGGGGCGAGCGCCAGCGGGCGACCGAGAAGAGGGAGGGGAGGGACCCGGAGGGCGGGGGGCAGGAGCAGGGGAGAAGGGGCAAAAGAGGGGAGGGAAAGAGGGGAGAGAGAAGGGGGGAAAAAAGAGAGAGCGAGGGGGAGGAGACGGGAGACAAGAAAAAGGAGCCCGGGGACGGAGAGGAACGACGAGGAACGGAGAACGGAACGCAGGAAGAGAAAGGAAGAGAAAACCAGGGCGAACGGGAGAGAGGGAGCGGGGGGAGAGCCAGGGGAAGCAAGAGAAGACGCGAGGCAAAGGGCGCGGGACGACGGCAACGAAGAGGGCGGAGAGGGGAGGAGCGACACCAGGGGAGAGCGCGAAGCGGGAGACCCGGGGGAGGCAAAGCGAGGGGAAGGAAAAGGAACCAGAACGGGGAGCCCGAGGCCGAAGAGAGGGACCCCAAAAGAGCAGAGCCAAAGGAGAAGAAAGCCGAGAGAAGCGACAAGGGCAGAGGGGGCAACGGGCAGAGGGGGAGGGGGCGAGGAGGGAAAGAAAGCGCAAAGAGAGGCCACGGAAGAAAGGCCCAAGGGGCGGGGGGGGCCCAAGGCCAAGAGGAGCCCCAGGCCGCAGGAGCCCAGACGGCGCCGGAAAGAAGCCCGAGAGGGAAAAAGAGAAACCCGAGACGAAGAACACGAGAACGCCAACGAGCCAAGGGGGGAAGCAAGGGCGAGCGAGAAGAAGGGGGAGCAGAAGCAAAGGGGGGCGGGGAAAAACAGGCCGGCGGGGAGGCAGGGAGGGGAGCGGACCAAAGGCAAAGACCGGAGGAAAAAAAAAACGGGCGGGGAGCCAAAAGGGGAGAGCGGGGCGAAAGGGAAGGACGAGAAGAGAGACGGAGAAGAAGGAGCCACAGAAAAGAGCGGCAGAACCCAAGAACAGCAGACGGACAGGCAGCAGGAACCACGGGGAGGGAAGAGCAGGGACGAAGAGGGGGAGGGAGGCAGGGGAGGGAACAGACGCGAAGGGGCAAAGCCGGGCGGAAAAAGAGCACGCGGGGCAGGGAGGGCGCGGAAGGGGGGGGGGGAAAGACGGAAACAAAGGAAGAAGGGAGAAACGCCAGGAAAGGAAAAGGAAGGAGGCACAGAAAGGACGGAAGGGAAAAGGGGGGAAGAAAGCCAACGAAGAAGGAAGAAGCCGGGGAGACAGAAAAAAAGAACGAGGAGACCGCGGGCAGAAGAAGGAGAGAGGCCGAGGAGGGCAGCGACAACGAAGCGGAGCAAAGAAAGGGGAAGGACAAGGGAAACGAGGGAAAAAGAAAGAGGAGGGAAGAGAGGGGCGAGAGGAAAAAGGAGCAGAGAAAGAAAAAAAAGAAGGGAGCGGAAGGGAAGGCAGGAGAGGACGGAGGGGAGCGCGGGGAGAAGAGAAGGGGCCGCCACGCGGAGGCGAACCGAGAGGCGCAAGCACGGCGGCCGAAGAGCAGCGGGGCGACCAAGGGCACCAGAGCGGCGGACGGAAAAGGAGAAGACGCGAGGAGGAGGCAAGGGGCGAGAGGGAAGGAGGGAAGGAAAGGGGCGGAACGGGGGGAGGAAAGGGCGAAAGGGGGAACGGAAGCGGACGGAAGCGGAAGAGGAGCGGAAGAGGGAGGGGGGCCGAGGGGGAGAGGCGCCCGGGGGAGAGGGGGAAAGAAAAAGGCCGACCGCGGAGCGGAGGAAAGCAGAAAAAAGGAGGGGGCGAAAGGGGGAGAGGGGGAAACGAGAAAGCCCCACCGCGGAAAGGAGAAAACAGACGCAAAAGAAACGAGGGAAAACCGGCGAGCGGGGGGGAGGGAGAGGGCGCAACAAAAAAGGGGGGGAGGAGGGGGAGACCAGAAGAGAAGAGGCAAAAGGGGCCAGGGAAAGGGGACGAGGGGGCAGGACAGGAGAAAAAGGGGGGAGGCAGAGGCGACCCGAAAGGAACAGGGGCCCCAGGCCGAGGAGGGGAAGCGGGGAGGAGAGGGGGGCGGGACAAAAAAACGGGGGGAAGGACCGGGAGAAAGGAGGGACCGAAGGAAAAGGCGGGGAACGCGGCCCAAGAGCCCGGGCGGGGCCACAAGCGGGGAGGAAGACGCGGGGGGCCAGAGAAGGACGCGGGGGGAACGGCCAGGCAAAAGGGAAGAGGGGGGCAAGAAGAGCGGGGAGGGGAAAGACAGCGAGGGGGCAAAACGAAGGGGCGGCAGGAGCGAGCGAGCCAGAGAGGAGACGCGACGAACCGCAAACAAAAAAAAGCAGAGGGAGCGGAAAAGGACAGAAAAGAGGGCGAAGGAGAAAAAGGAGACCGGGAAGCAAAGGCAGCGAACAAGGGACGAACCCAACGGGGACCGAAGAACGAAGGGGAAAGGGGAAGAGAAAGGGGCCGAGGAAGGAGCCCAGGGCAAGAAAGAAGAGACCCAAGGGGGCAGGAGGGAGGGGGCGGGGGGGGGAACCAAGGAGGCCAGGGGCACAAAGAAGGGGGAGGGAGGGGACCAAGGGGACGGCGGAGGGGGAAGAGGGAAGGAGGGCAGAAACAAGGGGAAGAAGGCAGAAGAAAACGGGGGAGGCGGACCGAGCGGGAGGGGGGCGCGGGGACAAGGAAGGAGAGAGGAGCGGGGGAAGGAGAAAAAAGGGGAAAGAAGGGGGGAGGGAACAGACAGAGCAAGAGGCAGGGAGCAGACCGCGCCGGCCACGGCCAGGGCCGGGGGGAAGAGGACGAGGGCGGAGCGGGGGGCCGACGGCAACAAAAAGGCGGCGACGGAGGGGGCGGGGCAGAGGGGGGGAGGAAGGAGAGGGAGGAGGGGGCAGCCCACCGAGCGAGGCAACGAAGAAAGAAGAGGGCGAGGGAGCAAGAGAGAGCGGCCGGGACCAGCAAGAAGGAGGGGGCGGGAGAGGGGGGCGAGGGGAGCGAGCCACGGACGGCGAGGAGGGCAAGAGGAAGCACGACGAGCGGAGGGCGAGGGCGGAGGAGAGGGACAAGGAGAGGGGGCAGGAGCAAGGAGACGGGAGAGGGGGGCGGAGAGGAGGGGGGGCAAGGCAGCCAGGGGGGAGGAGGGACCAGGGCGAAGGGGAGACAAAGGGAGCGGGGGGGGAAGGAGGGGAAGGGGGCGGAGCGAGGAAGAGGGGGGGGGGCACACGACCCCGGGCCGCAAAGGCGGGCCAAAAAGCAGGGGGACGAAGCGGAGGGGGAGGGGGAGGAGGAGGAAGGGGAGGGCGGGAGGGAGAACGGGGACGGGCGAAGGGCGAGACGGGGGCGAAAGAGGCAAGAACGGAAGGGCGACGACGGAAGGCCAGGGGGAGGGGGAACGGGCGGGGGCGGCCGAGGAGGGGCGGGGGCAGGGGCGAAAGCGGCGCAAGGGCCCCGGCAGGGAGGGGGACCCGACGCGAGGGAGGGCCGACGCCGAGGGCAGCGCGGAGGCAGGCGGCGACGAGGGGGGCAGCGGGAAGGGGGCGGGGAGCGCGACGGGGCCCCGGGGCAGAGCCAGACCGGCCAGAAGGAAGGGGAGAGCCGGGCGAAGGAGAGGAACAGGACGAGGAGGAGCGACGGGAGCGGGCGCAAAACGAGAGGAAAAGAAGGGGAGCCGAGGCGACAAGGGCGCAAGGGGAGAGAGGAGGGAGCGGGAGGAGGGGGGCGGAGCGAACGGCGGGGGGCAGGGGAGGACCCAGGCGGAGGCAAAAGCAGGAGGGGGGAGGAGCGGGAGCAAGGAGGCAGGCAAGGGAACCCGGGGGGGAGAGGCGCCAAAGAAAAGGCAAAAGAGGGGCGGAGGGGGGGGACGAAAAGAGGGACCAAGGACAAAAACGGCGGGGGGGGAGGGACACGGGCGCGAGGGGGGAGGCCACCGCGGGCGGGGGGGGGGCCAAAGACGAAAGGCGGGCGGAGAGGGGGGGGAGGCACAGAGGGGGGAAGACGAGCGGGCGCCACAGCAGGAGGAACGGCAGGGAGAGGGGGCGAAGCGAGGGACGAACGGGGAGGGACACGGAAACAGGAAGGGGCAAAAGGAGAGGGGAAAAACAAGGAGGGGGGCCGAGGGCAGAGCGGGAGGGGGAAAGAAAGCGCAAAAACGAAAAAAAAAGGAGGAACGGCAGGAACAAGCAAGAAGAAGGCCGGGACGGCGGGGGGGGCGACAAACACAGGGCGAAGGAAGGAGAAGGGAACCCGACCCGGGAGGACGAGGACCCAGGGGGAGAGGACAAAGGCGGGAGCCGAGCCGCAGGAAGGAGACAAGACGAGGGAGGCCCGCGGCGCCGAGGGGGGGGGGGACGGGGGGGGGGGAGGCAGGGAGGAGGCCGGGCAAGCAAGAAGGAAACGAGGGGGAGAGAGGAGCCAAAGGGGGAAAGGCAGCGAAAGCGGGGAAAGAAAAAGGGGCAAAGGCCCGGGGGGGAGGAAGGGGGGAAAAGGCAACGGGGGCCGGCAGGAGAGCCGGGGGGGAAGAGGGAGCGCAGGGCGGGGAGAGAAACCGGGGGAGGCCGCGGGCAAAAAGGGGAAGGGAAGAAAGGCAGGAAAAAGAAAAGGGCCGAGGAAACGGGGAGGGGAGGAGAAAAAAGAAGAAAGAGGAGAGAGAAGGGGCAGAGAAGCGCGGGGACAGCGAGGAGGGGAGAAAGGAGCGGGAACGACCAGGAGACGAGGAGGAGCGGAAGGGGGGAGGGGGGGAGAGGCGAAGAGGGAGGGAAGGACGAAGGGAGGGGGAGGGGCGGAGAGGGGAAGCACGGAAAGAGGGAGGGAACGGGCGGAGGGCCGCGGAGCGGGGCGGAGAGGGGGGGAGGGACGAAGGGCGGGGCGGGGGGGGAAGGAGGGCGAACGGCGAAGGGGCGGGAGGCCCAGACAGAGAAGAAGGGCAAAAACGGGGCGAGGGGGAGAGCAGGGCGCGGGAAAGGGAAAGGGGAACGCAGCCGGGGGGGGGGGGGCGGGCACGCGGAGCGCGGCCGGGGCAGCGGCAGCGAGGGGGGCCGGAGCCGCCGGGGCGGCCGAAAAAAGGGAAGGAGAAGGAGCGGCGGCGGGGAGCCCGCGGGGGCCGCGGGAGGCCACGGCGGGGCGGAAGGGGGGCGAGGGCGACAGCGGGGGCGGCGCCGCGGGCCGCCCGGGCGGCCGGGACGGAGGGGCGGGAGAACCAGGGAGGACGGGAGGCGGCCGAAAGAGGAGACACAGGGAAGAAAGAAGAAAAGACGAAAGAGGCGAGCCAGAGAAGCGAGCACGGCGGACACAAGGGACGGAGGAGAGCGAAGAAGGACAGGAGAGCGAAGAGAGGGAGGGGCCGGAGCCAGACGAAGACCAACCCAACCCAGGGCAGGAAGAAAACGGGACCAAGGAACCAACCAACAAAACGACGGGGGACAAAGAACAGCGGGGGGGGCAGCGAAACAGAGAAAGGGGACGAAGCGGGCGAACAGGGAACGGGGAAAAGAAAAGAGGGGAAGAAGGGAAAAAGGAGAGGAGGCAGGAAGACACAGGGAAGGCGGAGAGGGCGCAGGGAAGGGCGGGAGGAGAGAGGGAGGAGAGCGAGAAGCAAAAAGGGGGGGGAGGGGGCCAGAAGAAAGGAAACAAAAGAGGGGGAGAGCGAGGACAGGGAGGGAGGAGGGCGACCCAAGGCGAGAGGCAGAGGCGCAGAAGAGAGCGAGAGGAGCAGCAGGAGCGGGCCCGGAAGAAAACCAGGGGGGCGGAGACCGGCGGCGCGGGGCCGGCGGCCAGAACCGGAGCGCGGAGAAGGAAGAGAGAGGAGGGCCCGAGGGAGAAGGGGGCAGAAAGCCAGAAGAGAGGCCGACCACAACGACCGAAGGGAGGAGCGGCAGGCAGAAGGCGACGAGAGGACCGAGGAGAAAAGAGGGGAAAAGCAGCACAAACCGCCCGGGGGAGGGGCGAGGGCAAGGGCGGGAGGAGGAGAGGACGAGGGGGCACGGGCCAGAGAGAGAAAGAGAGAAACAGAGAGACGAGAAAGAACAGCGCGGAGGGCAAGGACACCAAAGGGAGAGGAAAGGAAGGGAAGGGGAGAGAGAGGGAAGAGAAGGAAAGAGAGCCACGGGAGAGGCCCGAGGAAAGGAGGCAGGGAACGGAGCCACGACGAAGAAGGGCCGGAAGGGACGAAGGAAGCGGCGAGCGCGGAGGGGGCAGGGAGGGAGAACGGGAAGGGAACGCGAGGAGAGGGAAGCGCGCGGGGGCCGCAGGAGCGCAGGGGGAGAGCGGGCGGCGGGGAACCGGGGGCGGAGGGGCGAAGCCGACGGGAGGAGAGGGGAGGCAGGCGGAAGGAAAGAAGGCAGGAGGAGCGGAAAGGGCGCGCGGGGACCGGGAAGAGGAGGGAACCCGGGCCCGGGCGGGGGGGCGAGGGCAGGCGAGCGCAGCACAGGAGGGGCGGCGAGAGGGGAGAAGCACCGGCAAGACCGGGGGGAGGGCCGGGAGAAGCCGGGGAAGAAGGGGCAGAGGGACGAGGACGAGCAGGGCAGCAAAGGGGCAGGCAGCGAGGCGCCCGAGAGGCCACAGGGACCGCGAGCAAACCGAGGAAGGACGAGGAACACAGCGACGAAGACGGGGACGGGCGCGGCGAGGCGGCCCAAAAGCCGGACGGAGGAAGAGGGACGGGGCGGAAACAAAAAAAGAGACGGAGGGGGGGGCGGGGGGGAGACGAGAAGGAAGGCGGGACGCAGGGACGAGAAAGAAAGGGAAGGCCAGGCCAGGGCGACAAAAGACCCACACCCAAGGGCCAGAGCGGGGGAGCCGCGAGACGGAGCAGGAGGGGCCCCCCCAGAGGGAAAGGGCCGGCCCGGGGGGCCGGGGGGGGCGAGGAGGGAGGCGAACCCCCGACACCGGGGGGCGGAGCCACGGGCGCGAAGCCGCGGAGCGACAGGCCCCACCCCGGCGCCACGAGAGCGGGGCCCGGAGCACCAAAAAGGGAACCGGGGCGGGCCCCAGCCAGGGCCCGGGGAAGAAGAGGGGAAGGCGCGGGGCGCGCGAGAAGAAGGGGGCGGGCCGGGGGGAAGGGGGAGAGAAGGGAGGGCAGAAGCGGGGGGGAAGAAGACAGGGCAGGGGGGGAAGAGGAAAAAGGAAGAAGAAGGAGAGGGGGAAGCGGGGGAGCAGGCGGGCGGCGAGCGAGGGGGCCGCAGGACCGCCCCGACAGGAGCGGCACCGCAGGAGAGGGGAACCACCAAGGGCGGGAGGGAGGGGGGGGCCGCGACGCCGAGGACACCAGAAGAGCGAACCAGGAGCGAAGAAAGGCAGAAGAGAAAAGCAGAGGCGAGGGGCGAGGGAGGGGGAGGCCCCAAGGCGGGACGGGAGGGGACACCAAAGGCCGCGGCCCGGCCAGCCGAGAGAGGAGGGCAGAACGGGGGGGGGGGCAGGGGAGCAAAGAGGGAACAAGGAAAAGAGAGGGCGAGGGCCGGAGCGAAGGGAGCGGGGCAGGGAGGAACAAGGGGCAAGGCGACCGCGGGGAGGAGGCCGCAGCGGCAGACAGCACGGCACGGCCACGGGACACCGAGCGGAAGGAGAAACGGCGCGGCGCGCCGGGACCGGCGCGGGAAGGCGCAAAACGGCGGGCGCCCCAGCCCCGCAGGGGCAGGGAACCCGGCGCGGGCGCGGCGGGGCGACCGGAGGCGCGGGGGAAGGCGGAAGAGGAGAGCACGCAGCGGGGGGGCGGACGACGGAGAGGCGGGCAGCAGGGAGCCGCGCCGCACGGGGCGACCCAGCGGGGACCGGGGGCACGAGAACGGGGACACCAGAGGGCGGCCGGCCCGGGCCGCGCGGACGAGGGAAAGGGCCGCGCAAGGCGCGAACGCCCACACCGGAGGGACCGAACGGGCGCACGACGGGCGGAACCCAGCGCACGGACCGCGGGAAGGGCGAACAGCCCAACCCGGGGAACAGACGACAGCCCCAGGGGGCGAAGAGCCGACAGCGAGGGGCCAAACCGGCCCGGCGAGGGGAGCGCGGGGGAAGAGCAGCCGGGGAGCCCGAGAGGAACGGGGAGCCGGGGAGCGACGGCCCGGCCACGCGGCACCGGCGGAGCACGAAGGCCGACGGGCGGCCCGGCGCGACGGGGGGCGGGCAGGCAAGCGCCCGGCGGCCGGGGCACGCGAGGGCCAAGCGCCGGCCGGCCCGAGGAAACCGGGGCACGCCGCCGGGACCGGGGGGGCCGACGCCCCAGAGAAACGGGCGACCGGAGACGGGCCCGGGGCCCGGAGGGCCGGACACAAGGGGAGAAGGCGAGCGCGGCCAGAGGGGAGCGCACGGACGGCGCGGGCCCCCCCCCGGGGGAAGGAAGCGGCGCGTGCGGCGCGCCCCCCCGGGGGAGGGGGAAGGCGAAGAAGGCCGCCGGGGGGGCCCGAGCCGGCAGGGAGAGACCACGCGGGAAGAGCGAGAAGGCGAACCGGGGGCAGGACCGACGGGCCAAGGGACAGGCGCAGGGAGACAGGGGCGAGGGGGCGGAGGCCGCCCAAAAGGGAACGGAGGCGGGCAAAGGGGGCCGCGGGCCGGACGGAGAGGGGCCCGCGAGGGCAAAGGCAGAAGGGAGCGGGACGGCAAGACCCACCCGGCGAGCAGGGACGAAAGGCGGCCGGAGGGAGCCGACGGGGCCGAGGGGAAGGGCCGGCGCGCAACGGAGAAAAGGGACGCGAGGGAGAACAGGCGGAGCGGCCCCAAGAGCGCACAGCGACGGGAAGGGGGGCACCGCGAGGGCGGCGCGGCGCCACCGGGGGCGGGAGGAGGGGCCAAGGGGGGGGCGGGGCGCCCAGGAAAGCGGGACGGGAGCGGGGGCAGAACGGCGGGAGACAGGGCGGGCCAGAGCCGGGGGGGCGGGAGAGCAGGGAGAGGACCGGGCCCGAGGACGAGAGGACCGGGAAGGACGCACCGGGGGGACCAGGGAGCGGGCCCACGGGAAACGCGGGGGAGCCAAGGGCGGAGCGGAGAACGGCGGAAAGCAGCGAAGGAGGAAGCCCACCCCAAGAGGAGGGCGCGCCGAGGCCGACGGCCCCAGAGCCGCCGGGAGCACAGCCGAGACAGCGACGGGGGCCCGGCCCCGGCGGGGAGGGGCGACAGAAGGGGGAGAAGGCAAGAGAAGGGCACGGCGAGACGAGCCGGGGAGCAGGACGAGAGGGGCAAGGGGAAGGGCAGGGAGGGAGGCAGCGGAGGCAGCCGAACAGACCGGGAGACGGGAACCGGGGCCGACAGGACCCGAGCAAGGCGAGCAGGCACGCGCCAGCGAGGGGCAGGGGGCAACGCGGGGAGAACAGGAAAAAACCAAAAGGGCGGCCCGCCCGCGCGAGGAGGGAAGGGCAGAGGCCGGGGGGGCCACGCCAGGCAAGAAGGGGGCCGCACAAGCACGAGCCAAGAGAAGAGGCGGGGCGCGGAGGCCGGGCGGCGAGCAGGGGGCGAGAGGCGGGGGCCGAGGCGGAGAGGAACCACACCAAGCCAGCCCGAACGGGGGGGGAAACGCGACGGCGGGGACGAGACGGGAGGGGAGGGCCGGCGGAAAAAGAGCGCGACGCCAGAAGGAGAAAAAGCGGAACACCGCGCAGGCGGAGGACGGGGCAGAGGAAAAAAAAGGAAAGGGCGGAGGCAAAACCCCGAGGAGGACAGCCCGGCGCGCCCACGGCACACCCCGGAACGCACCCGGCGGAGAGAGAGAAACGCGCCGGCACAGCGGCGGAACCCGGGAAAGGGCGGGGGAAAGAAAAGGGGCCCGGGGGGGCGCCCGGGAACAGAGCGAGGGAGACGGGGGGGGCCGGGAGCGCAGAGGAGGAGAGCACGGGGCGACGAACCACGGGGGCGGGGGGGCGAAGCCCGCCGCGCCCACAACCGGCCCAAAAGGGAAGGACCGGGCCCGCGGGGGGAAAAGCAGGAGCAGGAGAGCGGAGCCAAAGCGAGGGAACGGGGGGGGGCGGGGGGCGAAAGGAAGGGCCGGCCCGGGAGGGAGCGGAAAGGAGGAAAGCCGGACGGAGAGGAGAACCAAACCGAAAACCAAAGCAGGAGAGGGGGGGGACGCCCCGGAACGCGGCCGCAGGCAGGCGGGGGGCAGAAGAGCAGAGCAAGGACAAGGAGGAGGAGGGGGCCGCGGCAGGAAGAGGGGGGCGCGCGGGAACGGGGCCGCGCGGGAGAAGCGAGGACGGCACCGGGGAGGCACGGCGAGGACGAGGACAGCGGAAAAGGCGGAAAAGGAGGAGCCCGGACCGACACCAAGGGAGGGACGGGGCGGCGCAAAGAGCGCAGAACAGAAGGGGAGGAGAGAGAAGGCAAGAGAAACAAAGACAGGGAACGGGGGACCGACGCGGAACGGGCAAAGCGAGCCCGGGCAGCGCAGCCGGAAGGCGGGAAGGCAGAAGGAAGCAAAGCGCCGCAAGGAGGAGGCGAACCGACGACCAAGCGGGGAACAGCCGACCGCGCGACCACGGAGCGACGGAGGAACAACGAGAGAGGCAAGCGCAGAGAGGGCAAGGCCCGGGCGCAAGCCAGGACCAAGACGAGCGCGAAGCGGCCGGCGGAACGGCCGGAACGGCGGCGGAGGGGCGCCGGGCCAGGCCGCAGGGCACAGGAAGCGCAAAGGGGCGCGAGGGCAGGAGAGGCCAGCGAGAGCCCAAGGCCAGGCAGGGAAGAGCCCGGGGGGCAGGGACAGAAGAGAGGGGCGGGCGAGGCGAGCGGGGCGAGGGCGAGAGAGGGAAAGGGAAAAAGCGGCAGAGAAGAAGCCAGAAAGGGCAAGAGAAAAGAAAAAGGGAGGGGGGGAGGAGGGAACAGCGGGGCGACGAGGGAAGCGAGGAGCCGGAGGCAGGAAGAGAAGCAAGGCGGGCGGGGGGGCGGACGCGAGGAGGGAGGGCGGACCACAGGCGCCAGAGGGCCCGCCGAGCGCGGCCGGCGCCGAGCGCAGGGGAGGGAAGAAGGAACCGAGAAGAAGGGAGCAGCAACAACGGGGGGAGGACGGGACAGCGCAGGAGGCGCAGAGCGAGCGAGGAGGCGCCGCGGCAGCGAGCAGGGGGAGACCGCAGACAAGAACGGGCCGAGCGCGCCCCCAGCGGGGGGGCAGGGCGGCGGGAACAAGAAAAAACACGGGGGGAGGCGAGAGCGACGAACGCGACGAACAGAAAGGCAAGGCGCAAGCGCAGCAGGCAAGGGGGAGGCCGGAAGAAGCGCAGGGGGCAAGGAGGCAACGAGGGCGGGGACCAAGGGCAAGGGGAGCCAGAGGAGGCAACAGGGAGAGGGGCGAGGCAACAACAAGAGGGGAGGGGGAACAAAAGGGGGGGGGGGGGAAGGGGGCACGGGGAGGCAGGAAAGGGGGGGGGGAGGAGGCGGGAGACGGCAAAAGCACGCGAGGAGAGCGAAGGGACGGAGGCGAGCGAAGAAGGACCGGGGGCAGAAGGGAGAGAGGAGAGGGCGCGAAGCGGGAGGAGGAGGAGGGAGGACCGGGGGCGACGAGGGAGGCAGAAGACCGGCAGCCAGGGGCGCAAAGAAACCGCAGGAACGGAAGAAAGGGAGGAAAGCGGAGAAGAAACAGAGGGAGAAAGAGAAAAAACGGCCGAAACGAAGGGACGAAAGAGGAACAAGAGGAGCCACCGAAGAAGAGCCGGCGCCGGCCCGGGGGCGGAAGAAAAGGAGGAGCCGGACAAAAGCGAGGAAGAGGAAACGGAAGAGAGCCGAGGGAACGAAAAAGAAAAAACAAAGGAGGAGGGCCACGGGCAAGGGAAAGAGACAGGCGAGCAAAAGAGCCCAGGGGGGAAACGGCGGAGCGGGAGGGGAAGCAAGAAACGGCGAAGGGAGAAAGACGGAAAAAAAAGAAAAGAAAGGAGGAAAGACAAAAAGAGAAGAAAAGAGAAGAGGAAAGACGCCCGGGACCGACAGAGGGAAGGGCGGCCCCGAGAAAGAAACGCAGAACACCAACGCCAGGCGGAAGGCCAGCAACGAGGCGCCGAGCAAAAAAAGCCACAAAGGCAGCGAAGCCGCGGAGACGGGAGGGAAAGAGACGGGAGAAAAAGAAGCGAGGGAACCGCGAGGAGAGGACCAAGGAGAGAGCAGAGGAGGAGGCGCCGAAACAGAAAAGGGGACGAGGAACGGGGAGGGGAAGGAAGGGAGGAAAGGCAAAGGGGGAAAGAGGAAGAAACAGGGGGAGAGAAAAGAAAGGCGAGAAAGAGGCCAAAAAAGGCGAGACGGACGGAAAAAGGGGCAGGGAGAACAAAGGCAGACCAAGCCAGGGAAGGGGAAAAAGGGGGAGGGAAAAGAGGGAGCGAGGAAGGGAACCAGGGGAGAAGAGAGCCAAAGCGGGGCCGGCGGGAGGGAAAGGAAGCCCGAGGACGCCAACAAAAAAAGGAAAAAAACCAAGAGGAGCAGCGGGAAGAACAGAGGGGGGACGGCAGGAGGAGAGGAGAAAGCCGGGGGACGAGCAAAAGGGGGAAGAGGCAGAAAGGGGCGGGGGACAGGAGCAGGAAGGCGACAGGGGGGGGCGAAAAAAAAGAAGGACCGGCAGGAGGAGGAGGGGAAGGAAGGGACGAAGGGGGGGGCGGGGGGGAGCGGGCGGGACCCCAGAAAGAGAGGCAAGAGGACAAACGACGGGGGGGCCACGAGAAGGGGGAAAAGGAAGGGGAAGGGCCCGCAAAAGGGAGGAAAGAGAGGCGAAACAGAGAAAAGGCAGGGAAGCCGGCGGGGGAGCAAGCGAGGAGGCCAACAAGCGGGGAAGACAACCAACGAGCAGCAAGAAGGGCGGCGGGGACCAAAAACAAGCAAGAGGGGGAAGACCACAGAGAGAAAGGGGACCGAAAAAAAAAGCAGGGGGGGAAGGGGGACAGAGGGGAGGAAACCACCCAGAAGAACCAGGGGGACGGGGAGGGGAGAAGAGCCAACAACGGGGGCCAGGGAAGGAAGAAGGGAGCCAGAGCCGAAAAACAAGAAGGCGGGGAAGAAGCAGGGGAAGCAAAGGAAACAAAGCCGGGCGAGAAGACCCCAGACCGAAAGAGAACAGCAGAGAGCCCAAGGGAGACAGGGGCGAAGAGGCGAAACGGCGGGGAAGAGCGGGGGAGCAAGAGCGAAAGGAGCGCCGAAGAGGACGGGGACGAGACGGAGAAAGGAGAGAAAAGGCAGGAGGGAAGGGAGGGCGAGGAAAAGGGGAAAAAGGCGAGCGACAAGAAAAAGGCCCGCGGCCACCAGAGGAGCAGCAGGAAGAAGAGCGGAAAGAGGAGGCGGACCCGCCAGAGCGGCGGGGAACCAGACAGGAAGGGGAAAGGGAGCCGAGGGAGCAACGGCACCAGAAAAGAAGAGGAAGACACAGAAAGGGCCAAAGAACAAAGGGACGGCAGGAGGCGAAAGGAAGGGAGGGAAGAGGGCGAACAAGGCGCGAAAGGCGAAAGGACCCGGGAGCCAAGAAAGACCGAAAAGGCCGAAGAAGAAACCAAAAGCCCCAAGACGAGGAGGCACAAAGGCGGGGGGCAAGCAGGGGCGGCAAGGGGCGGGGGAACCAAAAACCGAGGAAGAGAGAAGAACACAGGCCAACGAAGGCCCAAAAAAGAGAAAGGGGAGCAAAGGAGAACGGGGAACGAAGCCCAACAGGGAGGCAGGGAAAAAACGCAGAGAAGCAAAAAAGCGCAAGGAGCCGGGAGCAGGAAACAGAGAAGGGGCACGAGAAAGAAGAACGAGAACGCCGAGAGGAGAGGAGAGGGACAGAAGAGAAGGAAGGGGAGCGAGCAAAGAGCCAAACGCGAAAGAAAAAGCAGGAGGGAGGGGCCAGGACGAGAGAGAGGAGAAAGCGAACGCGGAGGGAGGAGGGGAAGAGAGAGGGGGCGGAAAAAAGCAGAACGAGACGGAAGAAAAAAACACGAGGAAAAGACCACAGACGGCGAAGACGGGGGGGCCGGCGGAAAAAAGAGAAGCCCGAGGCCGAGGCCCACAGGAACGGGAAGGGAAGGAGAGGGAGGAGCCAGGCAGAGGGAGAGGGAGGGGCCAGAAAAAAAGGAGGGCAAAAGGGGGCGAAGGCACCAGAGCCGAGCGAAGGAAGGGGAAAAGAGCAAAAAGAAAGAGAGGGAAGAACGACAAAAGGGGAGGCGGAAGGAGGCACAGGGGGGCGGCAAGACGGCAAAGAGGCAAACGAAGAAGGACAAAGGGGGCAAAGAACAGAAAAAACGGAGGGGGAAACGGGAAGACGGGGGAAAAAAAAAAGACAACGAAAGAAGAAGGAAAAAAGGGGGAGAGGCGGGCGGGGAACGGGGCGAAGGAAGAGGAAACGGGCGAGGAAAAGGGAAAAGGAGGGAGGCGGGCAAAGGGGGGGCGGAAAGGGGCGAGGAAGGGGAGGCCAGGGAGAAAGGGGGCGCCGGAGCAAGAGGGAGGGAAGGGGAAGAGAACGAGGAGGGGGGGGGAGGGGAGGAGCGGAGCAGCGAGGCGAGAGAGAGAAGGAAGAACAAGGCGGGGGAACAAGAGAGGGCGGGCACAGCCAACGAGGAGGGAAAAACCGCGGAAAGGGGAAGGGCAGGGCCAAAAAAGCGGACGGCGCGGGCAAAAAAGCGGAGGCAGAAAAGCGGGGGAAAAGAAAGGGAGAGGGGGCAGCGGGAAAAGCCGGGGCAGGAGGGAAAGCCCGGGCGACCGGGAAGGCAAAAAGGGGGGGGACCGACACCGAAAGAAGAAACGAGGCAAAGAAGCGGAAGGGGGCAAAGGGGAAGGAGGGAGGAGAAGAGGACGACAAAAGGGGAGCAGGGAAGGCAACCGAGGAAAAGGGAAAGGGACCCGGGGGACGAGGCGAGGAGGGGAGAAACAAGCCGAAAAACACGGGGGGGGGGCGAACGAGAAAGCCCCACCAGAGAGAAGGGGGAACGCGGGGAGGGGAGGAGGGGAGCCGGGCCGAGGGGGGAGGGAGAGGGCCCCAGCGCCCCCGGGCGCACAAGCCGGGGGGGCGGAGGGCCGAAGAGAAGCGGGAGGCCGGGGGAGGGACAAAGAGAACAAGGGAGAAGAGAAAAAAGCGGAAAAACCGCACGAGGAAGAGACGAGGAAGAGGAAGGAAGAGGAAGGGAAAAAAGGGAGACAGGGACGAAAAACAGGGCAGAACAGGGAAGGAACGCAGGAAAGCGCGACACGGGCAGAAGAAGAGCGGAGGAGCAGGGGAAGGAAGCCGCGAGGGGGAAAGGGGGAGACACGCGGCGCGGAGGAAGCAGGGCGGGAGCAGCGCGGGGCGAAGCCGAGGGGCGGCACAGGAGCGGCGAAAAGAGAGACAAGAAGGCCGAGAAGGAAGGAAAGGCCGAGACCGGAGGGGGGGGAGGGAGAGGAGACGGGGACGAGAGAACAGAGAGGAACGCAGAGGCGGGGGCCCGCGGGGCAAGGGGAAGGACAAGGGAGGGGAGAAGCGGAGGGGCGAGGAAAGCAGCGGACGCGCGAAGGCGGCGGAAAGAGGGCGAAGAGGGAGGGGGGCGGGCGAACAGGAGGAGGAAGGAGGCGGGGAGGGAGGCACACCAGGGGCCAGGAAGGAAGGGAGGGGAAGCAGGAAGGGCCGGGCCGGGAGGGGCGCAAGGCGGCAGGGGGGCCGGCGGGAAAAAAAAAAAACGGACGAGCAAGAACGGCACCGAGGGCGAGGGGACGCAAGGAGGGGCCACGGCGAGGCGGGGAACGAAAAGGAAGCAAGCCACAAGAGGAGGACCGGCGCGGCAAGCCCAGGGGGGAAGGAGGCAGGGAAGGAGGAGGAGGGGGAGGCAGCGCGGGGAGGGGGAGCAGGAGGAGCAGGAGCGCGGCGAGGCAGGACAGGGAGAAAAGAGAGCCCAAGGGGGCGAACAGCCAGGGGGGGGACGCAGGGAGGGGACGGGGGCAGAGCCAAGACAGGAAGAAAAGAAGGAAGGGGGGGCAAAGCACCCCCGGGGAGGCGGCGAAAAAGGAGGAGCGAGCGCAAGGGAGGCAACAAGGGGAGCGGGGGAGGAGCGGGGAGGAGGCGGGGGGAGCGGGGGAACGAGAGGGAGGCGGGCCGGAGCAGGCGGGCGAAGGAGGCCGGGGAGCAGGGGAAGGGGGACCCAAAAGAAACGGGGGCCGGGAGGACGGGGACGAGAGGGGCGAGGGAGGGACAGACGCGAACAAAGACAAAGAGGAAAGGGGAAAAAGCGGCAAGGGGAGCGGCGCGAGGCGGGAGGAGAAGGGGGAGAGGCGAGGGGGGGGCAAGCGAGGAGGAAGAGGGCGACACAGGGAGGGGGCAGGGGAAGGAACAGCGAGGGGAAGAAAAAGGGGCGACCGAGGAGAGAGAGAAAAGGGGGAGAGAAAGAAAAAGCGAAGAAAGCGGAGGGAAGGCGGCAAGAGCCAGGGGAAGCGAGGAGGCGAGGGAGGCAAAGGGCGCGCACAAAAGCGAAAGAGAGCCAGGGAGAACGGGGGGCGAGGAAGGGCGAGGAAGGAGGGAAGGGAGAAGGGAAGAGGAGGGAAGAGAAGGAAAAAGGGAGCCGGGGGAGGGAGAACGGAGAAGAAAAAAGAGAGAGCGAGGGGGACAAAAAGGAGCGAGAAAAAGAGGGCCAGAAAAGAGGGGAACCGGAGCAACGGAGAAGGAAAAAACGAAAGCCGGGAAAGACCAAGACCGAGGAGAGGGAGAAAGAGGGAGAGCGAAACAAAGAAGGCGCGGGGGCCCGCAGCAAAAAAAGACAAAGGGGGAACAGGAAAGAACGGGAGCCAGAGAACAGGGGACGGAACAGAGAGAAGAAAGAAAGAGGAGGGAAGAGCAGACCCAGGGCCAGGACACAAGGAAGGAAGAGGGGGGAGGAAAAGAGAGGGGGACGAGGAAGGAGGCCAAAAAAGACGAGCAAGGCCGCAACAAAACCACGCAGGCCCGGGAAGGCAAGCGAAGCCAGCGAGAAGAGACGGAACAGGGGGAAGAGGGGGGCAGGAAGAGAGCGAGCCCACCCAGGGCAGCGAGAGAAACAAGACGGAGGCGAGCAGAACCCGGGCCGGCCAAGAAGAAAAGGCCAGCACCAAGAAAACCAGGAGAGAGGAGGGGGAAAAGAGCGCCGGGAAGGCCCAGAGCAGGAAGAGAGCCAAGGCCGAGAAGGAGGAAACCCAGAGGAGAGACAGAAGAAGAGGCGAGGCGCGGGGGAAAGGACGGGGCCAAGAGAGGGAAAGCGGCAGAGAGGAGGGGAGGGGACCGAGGAGGAGGAACCAGGGAGAAAAAGCGAAGGAGCGCGGGGGAACAAGGCCAGAGGAGCCGAACCAACCCAGAGGCGCCCAGGGGGAAGAAAAGGCCAGCGAGAAGCAGACAAGGACGGGAAGGCGCGGCCCCGGGGAGCGGGAACCAGGGAGGGAGGGGAGAAGCGGGAAGGGGACAGCAAAAGCAAGAAGAAAGAAAAGAGAGAAGAGGAGGGCCAAGGCCACAGGAGAGGAGGGAGGAGCGAAGAGGGCAAACGGGAAGGGCGGGGCGGGGAACCAGAGAAACCAAGACCCAGAACCCCCAGGAACAGAAAAAGGGAACCGCCCGCAGGGGACAAAAGAAACGGGGGAGCGGAGGAGAGACGGGGCGGGCCGCCCCAGAAGGAGACAAGGAAAAAACAGGAAGGAAGGCGAACGCCCACAGGAGGAAAAAAAGGAAAAGGGCGCGGGAAGAAAAGGAGCCGAGGGGGCCACGAGACAGGGCGAACAGCAAGAAAGGGAAAAAGCGGGAAGCGCGAGGAACGGGCCAAGCCGCGAAAGGAGCGAAAGGAGGAAGAAAGCCGGGGAAGAAAAGAGGGCCGAGAGAAAGCCCAGCGAGGCCGAAGCGCCAGGAAAAAGAAAAAAAAGCGGAGCCAGGGAGACGCCGCGGCCAGGGGGAGGAAAGGAGCGGCGAAGCGGAAAGGAGAACGGAAGGCAGGGCAGGAAAAGGAGCGCGAAGAGACAGAGACAGAGAGGGGACCAGCGAAGGAGGGGAGGCCGGGGGAGGGAGAAAGAAAAGGAACGAACCGGCAGAGAGCGGAAAAGCGACAAGGAGGGGGAACCAAGGAAAAAAGGGCAGGGGAAAGAGAAGAGACACGGAGACCAGAAAAAACCCGGACGAAAAAAAAAAAGAAAGAGAAAGGGGAGAGGAGGGGGAGCACGGGGGGGGCGGGAAAAAAAGGAGGAGGGGGGGGAACGGAGCAAGAAGCGAGACCCAGGCGACGAGGGGGGCAGGCCAGAAAGAAACCCGAACACGCAAAAAAGCCGGGGGCAGCGGAGGCACAGCGGGGACAACCAACACAGGCGGCGGGGCGGGGAGCAGAGGCGAGGGGGGAGCGGGACACCCGGCCCACGGGAGCAGGGCGAAGACAGCGGGGGGCAGGCGCGAACACAGGGAGGACAGCCGAGACAGGGAGCAGAAAGCGGGACGGAAGGGGACAGGGAAGCGCGAAAGGGGGAAGCGCAGAAAGGGGCAAGCGAAGAAACGGGGACAGGAAGCCGGGAGGGAGAGAGGAGAGGAAGCAAGGAGGGCCCAAAAGGGGGAGACAAAAAGAAGGGGGGAGCAGCGGAGGCGAAAGAGGCAAGAGACGGGGAGGGAGGACAGCCGCAGAAAGAGAAAGAGGAAGCCAGAGGGAAGAGCAGAAAGACGAAGCGAAGGGGACGGACGGAAGAAGAAGGGGGGAGGGGAGGGGAGAAAGAGGCAAGGGGGAAAGGCAGAGGAGGAGGCAACAAAGGGGGGAGGGGGGCGAGGGAGGGGCGAGGACGAGAAAGGGACGAAAGAAGGGCGAGGCCAAGAGCGGCGGCAGCGGCGGCAAGCGCGAGGACAAAAAGGGAGAAAAGAGCGCCGACGAAGGGGCGACGAGCAAAAAAGCGGAAAAGGGGACGAAGGGAGAGGAACGGCAGGGAGGAGAAGGGCAAGACACAGAAGGGCGCGAACCAGAGGGCGGCGCGGGAGCAAGCCAGAGAGACCGAGAGAAAAGAAAGAGGCACGCAAAACAAGGACAGAGGCGAGCAGCAGGGAACAACGCCGGAGCAAGCGGGAGGCAGGGCAAGAGGAACAACAACGCACCGGAGGCGAGGGACGAGAAGCGAAAAAGCAAGGAACAAGGACAAAAAACGAGAGGGCGCAGAGGAAGAAGAGGGAAGACAGGGAAGGAAAAGCAGGGCGGAGCGAGGAACGCGGGAAAGCGGGACGGACGAGCGACGGAAAGGGCGCCGAGCAAAGCAAAGAAAAGAAGGAGGGAAAGGAGGGCAAAGGGAAGAAAAAAAGCGGGGGAGAAAGGAAGCCCAAGGGGGGACGAGGACGGAGCAAAGCGGGGGCGACGAGAGGGGGGAGCGGGGAGGCCACAGAAGCCCGGACCAGGACGGAGCGGGAAGAGGAGGAAGGAGGGAAACAAAAAGACGGGGACAAACGAGGGAAGGAACGCCAGCGCCAACAGGCCAAAACGGAAAAGCGGGGGAAGAGGCGGAACCAGGAAGAAACAGCACAGCAAAGAGGAGGAAAACAGGGAGAGCGCCGACAGAAAGAAGAAGGGGGCAGCGGCGACAAAAGGGGAAGGGGAGAAAAGAGAGAAGAAGGAGAGACAAACAAGAACGAAGCCCAAGGAAAAGGCGGAAGAAAGGGCAGGAGGAAAGAAGACGACGCCGAGACCGCCGAAGAGAACACCGAAGCCGAGAAAGAGGAACAGAAAAGCAGGGAGGGGGCCCGGGAAAGCCAGGAGGGAGAAGAGACAAGAAGAAAAAAAAGAGAAAGGGGCAGGACCGGAGGGAGCGGACCAGGAAAACGCAAAGGAGCGGGGAGAGGGGAAGGGAAAGAAGAGAGGGCGAGGGAGAGAGGCCAAGAAGGGGCGAAGCGCGGGCGGGGGGAGGGGGAAGGCGGCAGGGAAAAAAAAAAAGGGCCGGAGAGAGGAAAAGAGGCCAGGCGGAAGGGGAAAAGGGGGGCGAAAAAGGGGGAGGCAGGGGGAGGGGAGGCGGAGGCAAAAGGGGCGAAGGGGGAAGCAGCAAGGAAGGCCAAGGGGAAACGGCCCAAAGCAAGGGAGGAGAAGGCAAGGCGGGACGAGCAGACGGAGAAAGCGCAGAGGCGGCAGGCAGGGAGAAACAAGGGGGGGGCAAGACGCAACGCAAGGACCACAAAAGAGACAGAGGCCAAAAGCAAGACGGGAAGGAAGCAAGGGGGGCGGGCGGAGCCGGGGGGAGGGGCCAAGCAACAACAGGGAAAGCGAGAGGACAGACGCGAACACAGACGGCACAAGCAAGACAGGGAGCAAAGGCAAAGGGAAGGCGACCGCGGAAACGCGCGGAGGGAAGGAAGGGGCAGAAGGAGAGGGAAGCGGGACAGGGAAACGAGGGGCGGGGAGAAAGGAAGCAGAAAACCGGGACCGAGGGACCGGGCAGCGCGGACGGGGGGGGACCAGAAGGGAGCAACCCAGGGACCAGAGGGAACAGAGCGGGAAGAGGGAGGAAGAAGGGGAGGAGGGGCCGCGCGCGGGGGAGAGAAGGCGAAGGAGAGAGGCGAGGGGGGAGAGGGAAAGGAGGGGAAAGAAGGGGGAAGAAGAAAGGACCGAGAGAAAGAGGGAAAAGAAAGGGCCAGCCAAGAGGGAAGAAGGGGCCAGGCGCAGCCGAGGGAAGGGCCAGCGGGGGGAAGAGGAAGGAACAAAAACAAAGAAGGGGGAACGAAGGGAAGAAAAAGACGAAGGAGGGGGCCAAAAAGGCCGCCGGCGGGGGCAAAAAGGGCCGGACGGAAGAGAGAGGGAAGAGAGAGAGGCCAACCGCCCAAGGAAAGAACAAGGAGAAAAAAGGAGGAAACGAAGAGAGGGAGAGAGGAGGCAACAAAAAAGAAACCAAAGGGGAGACCGGAAGAGGCGGGGGAGAACCGGCGACGAAGGCGGCGGCGGCGGCGGGGAAAGCGAAGGGAAGCGCGCACAGGCGGCGAGGGAAGAAAGGAGAAAAACGAGAAACCCGAGAGGGGACGCCACAAAGGCCACCCCCAAAAACCAGAGGGGGACGGGGCGGCAACGAGAGCAACGGGACGGAACGAGGAGAGAAGCAGAGGCGGGGAGAACAGGACGGGGACGAGCGCGAGGACAGAACCGGACAGGAGAGGGGCACCGCAGACGGCGCCGCAAGGAGCCGAAAGAAAGGGAAGGACCGGGGAGGAGGAGGGAACGGGAGAGGCGGGAGGCGAGAGAGAGGCAAAGCCAGGGAAAAGCCCCGAAGGAGGCCAAGGGAAGGCCGGCGGGGAGAAAAAAAGGGGGCGGAAGGAAGCGCAGCCGGGACGGGCAGGGGGGCAGCGCAAGAGGGGGAGAGGAAGAACGGAAGCGGGCAAGAAAAGACGCCGGGGGAGAAAGAGAGAAAGAGGGCAACCCGGCAGGGGCGAGGACGAAAAAAAGGACAGAAGGAAAGCGGAAAAAAGAGCGCGGGGGGGAGGGGAAGGGCAGGCGGGCGAGGGGGGCGGGCCGAGGCGGCGGGGGCGGCGGGCGCAAAAACGGAAAAAGGGGGCCGGGGAAAAAGGAGGCGGGCGGGCCGGAGAGGGGCGGGCAGGGGAGAGGGCAGACGCGGGAGCGGAAGCGGGGGAAGGACGACCGGAGCAGGGCGACCAACGGAAAGCCCCAAGGAGGGGCCGGAGGAGGCGGAAAGGCGGGGGGGAAAAGGGGCAGAAGCGCCAGGACGAAGCCGGGGGGACCGGGGGAGGGCGAACCAGCCACGCAGGGGGGGGAGCAACGCACGAGGAGGGAAGACAGAGGAACGAGAGGGAAAAACGCAGAAAGGGGGGGGGGGAACCCGCGGCAAGGCAGGAGAAGCAAGCAACCGAGCGGGGAGAAACAGGGGGAAGGGCGGAGGGGAGGGGGGGAAGCCGGAGACAGAGGAAAGGAGGCGGACGGGGGACGGCAAAGGGCGAAGGGGGGGGGCACGCAGAGAACGAGCGGAGGGGGGCAGCAGGCGGGGAAGGAACAAAAACAGGACCCGAGGGCGGGCCAACGAAAAGAAAAAAGGGAAACGGGGGCAACGACGCGCACGGAGAGAGAGGGAGAACACGCAGAGGGAAGGGAGGGCAGAACGAAGCGAGGGCGCAGCAGCCCGGAAACCACCGAAAAAAGAAGAGGAGGAGGGGAGCCAGAGCCGGACAGAAGAAGGCCAAGAGGAGAAAGACGGGAAAGGGCGAGCCAGAAAAAAACACCAAGAGGAGAGCGGCGAGAACAAGAGGAGACCCAAAAGGAAGGACGGAAGAACGGACGAGAAGGGAGAGGACGGCGAGGGCGGGGCCGAGAGGGAAGAAAGAAGGAGCGCGGCGAGAGGGAAGAAGGGGGGCGGGGAAAAGAAGGGGGGACCAGCCGCCAAAGCGGGGAGAAGGCCAAAAGGGCCAGCAGAGGCCGGGCCAAGACGGGGGGGAGCCCCGCAGCGAGGGCGCGGGCGAACCACACAAGGACGAGGACACCGAGGGGGAGGCCCACGAGAACAGGAAAAAGCGGGCGAAGCAGCCAGAGGAGCGCAGAGACCGCGGCGAAGGAGGCCCAGGGGAAAAACCAGGGAGAGGGGGGACGGCGGGGGAGCAAGGAGCAGGGCAACGAGCAACGGCGCCCAGAAGGAGAGCGAGACGACCGAGGAGCGGCAGAAGAGCAGCCAAGGGCAGGCGGGGAACGAACGGAGGAAGAAGGGGCAAAGGAGAAAACCCGGCGGGCGAAGGGGCCAGCGCCAAGGAAAAAAGGGCCCGGCGCCGAGGAGAAAAACGCCCAAGGCGCCCGGGGGGCGGCGACGCGCGCAGAAAGGGCGGGGGGCGACAAGGCAAAAGGAGGAGAGGGGCGGACGAAGGAAGCGAGAGGCAAAAGCAGGCCAGGGGGACGCCCGGACGGGAGCAAAACAGCGGAGGGCGAAGGGGGCAGAAGGGCCGCCCGGAAGGCCGGCCAACGCGGGGGAAGAAGGGGGAGAGAGGCCGCAAGGGCACGGAGCCGGACGAAAGAGCGAGCGAAGGAAGCCCCGGCGGGGGCCAGGGGACGGCCCAAGCAAAGGCGGCAGAACACGCAGAAGGAGCAACGGGACGAAGAGCCCAGGCGAGGCCGGAAGCGCGCAGCAGGGGGCCCGACAAACCCCAGGGGAGGGCGGCGGCGCCACGCACAAGGCCGACGCCCGCAACACGGGCGAAAAAAAGGGGAGGGCGGGAAGAAGGGGGGAGAGGCCGCAAGGCCGGGGAAAAAAGAGGCACAGAAAGCACGGCAGGGAGCGAGCCACCCAGGCGGGAAAGCAGCGGCAACGCCGCCGAGACGAAAAAAAGGAGGCAGGAAGCGCAGACCGGGAGCAGCGGCGAACAGAGCAGAGACGAAGGCGCGGGCGCGGAAAAGGGAAAAGAAGGGAGGGGGCGCACCAAGAGCGGCCAGAAAAGGGCCAAGCCAGAAGAAAGGCGAAGCGAGACGACGGAAGGCGAACAGAAGGACGCGGAGAGAACGGGCGCGGGGAGGGACGGGAAGAGGGCCGAACGGGGCGGGGGCAGGGACGGGGAGGGCCGCGGGGAACAGAGGAGCCAAAGAAGCCCAACGAGGGACAGAAGGGAAAGACGGGAGAAGGGGGCGAGGGGCGGCAAGGGGGCCAGCCCGCGGGGAAAGACCCCAAGAGGGGGGCACAGGCAACAACAGCGGCACCAGCGAGGGGAAGGAGGAGGCGAAGAACGCCGGGCAGGGAGGGGGGGAGGGCCCAGAGGGACGACCAGAAGGGCAGGGCGGAGAAGGGGGACAGGCAGAGGGGGCCGGGAGGCAGGGGCGAGGAAGGGCAGAAAACAAAAAAAGGCAGCAAAAGGCAGGAGCCAAGAACGAAGAAAGAACGGGAAGGGAAGGGCGGGAAAGGAACGAAGGGGGGGGCCCGAAGAGCCAGGCGAGCAAGGAAGGCGGGAGAACGGAGGCCGGGGGGGGGGACAAAGAAGCCAGCAGGCGGGGACGGGGGCCCAGAAGGGGCGGGAGACCGCGCGGAGAGAAAGAAGCGGGGCGGGGCAAGGCCAAAGGCGAAGGAAGGCGGCGGAGGGGCGGAGGGAAAGGAACGACGGGAAAGGCAACGGAGCCCGGGGGGCAGCGCGGGGGGCGGGGGGGGGGAAAGAACGGAGGACACAGAAGGCGGGAGCAGACAAGCAAACCGGCGCCAACGGGGGAAAAAGAGGAAGGGGCGGGAGCAGGAAGAAGAAGAGAAGGGGGGCAGGGGAAGCGGGGAGAGGAGGGGCAGGAGGGGCCGGGGCGGGGGAGGAAGACGGAAGAGGCAAAGGAAAGGAAGAGGCCAAGGGGGAAAAGCACAGAAGGAAGAAGCCAACGCGAGGGCGGCCAGGGCGGAGGGGAGGCAGGCGAGAGAAAACGAGCCGAGCAGGCGGGGGAGACAGGGAGAAGGGGGAGACAGAGGGAGGCGGAACAGACGGAAAAAACGCCCAGGAGGGGAGGAAACCAAGAACGAGGCAGACAAACCAAAGCGGCGAAGGGACAAGGGGGCCAAAGAAAAAACGGAAAGCGAGCAAGAGGGGGCGGGCAAGGAAAAAGGGACCAGAAAGGGGGACAGGGGGCGAGGGCCGAAGAGCAGAGGGAGAGCGAGACGGGGGGGGGGGGAAGGGAAAGCAAGGAGACGGCGGAACGCGGGGCGACGGCGGGGGAGAAAAGGGGGCAAGAACAAGCAAAGCAGAAGAGGGGCGGGCGAGAGGGCCGAGAGGGGGGGGCGGGGCAACGGGGGGGGCAAAAGCGAGGGGGCGCGAGACCGGGGAGGAAGGGAGAAGGCGGCGGCGGAACGAAGGAAAGCCGGAGGGGGGAGAGAGAAGAAAGGGGCCAGGAGGAGGGAGAGAGAGACGAAGGGGGCAAGAAAGAAGACGCCGCGGGCCAGCCAGGCGGGAACAGACGGAGGACGCGGCAGGAGAGCGAGAGGAGGGGGCCGCGGGGAAGCGCGGAGAGAACACGGGCGCGGGGAGGACGCAAGCGAAGCAGGAGACAAGAGACGGGGAGAGGGGCAGGAGGGGAGAGGGAAAAAAGAGGACCACCGCAAGGGAACAAGCAAAGGACGGGGGAGGAAAAAAGCGAGGGCGGCGGCGGGAGGGCGCGCAGGGAGACGGGGGGAGGGCGGAGGCCACACGAGAGGCGAAAAAAGCACCAGAGGCGGGAACAGCGGGGCGGGGGGAAGAGAACGGAGGCAAGAGGCCAGGGGGGCGGGAGACGGAGAGCGAGAGGCGGGGGGCACGCAGACGGGGCGGGGCAGGCAAAGGGAAAAGAAGGAGGGAGGGGAGGAGCCAGAAGGGGAGGGGAGAGACAGGAAAGCAGGAGCAAGGCGGGGAAGAACCAAAGGGCGGCAGGGAAAAGAGGAAAGGCGGCAGGCAGGCCCAGCCAAGCGAAAAAGCGGGGAACGGGGGGGGGGGCGGAGGGGGGGAGGGGCAAAGCAAAAAGACCCGCGGAGGGAGGGCGGCAAGGAGGGAGAAGGACGGAGCGGAGGAGGCGGGGAGGAGGCGGGAGCCAGGCGGCAAGAGCGACCGGGGGGCGAAGACACAAAGGGAGAAGGCGGGAAGAAAAAAAGAGGGAGCCAGAGCGGGAAGAACGGGGGACCGAAAGAAGGGGGGCCGAGGGAAAAAGCGGGCGGGGAGGGGGGGAAGGAGAGGAGAGGGGGGGGGGACGGGGAGGGGAAAACAAAAAGAGAGGAGGGCGGCGGAGGGGGGAAGGAAGGGAGGGAGAGGAGAAGAGAGCAGGGGGAGAAGGGGGGAAAAGGCCCGGGGGAGGGGAGAAGGAGGGGAAGCCAGCGGGGGCAGAGAACGCCCAGGGGAGAAAGCCCGGGGGGCAGGGGGCGGAGAGAGGGGAGAGGCGCGGGGGCGGGCCAGGGGGGGGACCAAGACAGACCAGGGAAGACGAGAGAGCGGAGAGGGAGAAGGAGGCGGGACCCAGCCGGGCCAGGGAGGGAGGCCCGAAGGAAGAAGGGGCGGAGCGGGGAAGGCCGAAGCAAAGAGGCCGGGGACGCCAAAAGGAGCCGGGGGAGCGGGAGGAAAAAGAGAGGGGCAGGAGAGGGAAGGGCAGAGCGGAGGGGAAGGGGGAGAAGGGAAAAGGGCGGCGGGGGGCGAGGGAGACCCGACAAAGACGGGGAGAACGAGGAGAAGGCAAAAAAAAAGGGGGAAGGGGGAGGACGAAGAGAAAAAAAGGACGGGCGAAAGGGGAGAAAGGCAAGGGGGGGCGGGGGGGGGCGGCAGGAGGGGAAGGGGACGGAGCAAGGGGGGGGGGGAGGCCAAAGCAACAAAAAGGGGGCCGGGGAGCCGGAGGGAGGAAGCAGCAGGAGGAGAGAAAGGGAGAGGCGGACAAGAAAAAAGGGGAAAAAAGACGGCGAGGGAAAGAGGAAGCGAGGAAGGGGGGGGACGAGGGGACAAAGAGGGGGGGGGGGGGAAGGCGAAGCGGGGGACGGCAGGCCAGGGGAGGAACCCGAGGAGGGAGCGCAGCAGGGGGAAAAAAGGGGGCGGGGCGGGGAGGCGGGGGCGAGGGGAGGGCGGAGGGGGCGGGGGCGAAGAGGGAGAGGGGGCAGGGGGGGGCGGGAGGGAAGGGGGGGCCAAGGGGGAGAGCGAGGGGAAGGAGGGAGGCGGGAAGGAGCGGAGGAGGGGGAGGAAAGCGGGGGCAGGGGGAGGGGCACCCCCGGGGGCGAGGGCACGCAAGCCAAAAAAGAGGCGGGGCGGGGGGGAGAGGACAGGAGGAGGCGGGGGAGAAGGAGACCACGGGGGGAAGCCAAGGGGGGGAGGGGAACAGGGGAAAAGAAAAAAAAGGGCGGGGCAAGGGAGGGGGGGAGGAGGGCGGGGAAAAGGGGACAAAAAAAGAGGGGGGGGGGGGGAACCAAAAGGCGGGGGGGGGGCCGCCCCCACACAGGGAAAAAAAAAAAAGGAGCGGGGGGGGGGGGCAAGGGAGCCAGGGGGGGAAGGCCGGGGGCAAGCGAGGCCAAGGGGGCAAAGAGAACGGAAAGAGAAGCGGGAGCGGAAGACCCGCACGGAACCAGGGGGGGGAAAGGCGGGGGCGGAGAGGGGAACACCACGAGAAGGGCAGGGAACAGGGGGGCCGGAGGCCAAGGGGAAAAGCCGCGGACCAGGCGGGAAGGGGCAAAAAGAGGAGACGGCCGAGGGGGAGCGAGGAGGAAGGAGGGGAAGAGAAGAGAGGGCCGAAGAGGGAGGGGAGGAAGAGACAACGCCGGGGGACGGGAGGAGGGAGAAGACCAGGGGGGGGGCGGCGGCGAGGGCGAGCCCCAGGGGGGCGGCGGGGGAGACGGCGCAGGGGAGCCGGGGGGCGGAAAGGGGAAAGGCGGGAGGGGGGGCAGCCAAGGGGGAAAAGGAGGGAAGGAGGCCAAAGAGAGCAAAAGAAGAAAGGAGGGAGGAGCGAGGCGAGACAAAAAAAGCGGAGAAGGGACAGGGGCGGGAACCAGGGGGAAAAGAGGGAGGGGACGCCGGGGAGCGCGGAGAGAGCCCAGGAGGAGAGGGCGACGAAAAGCGGGGGGGGGAAGAAGGCAGCAAAGAAAAAGGCGCGGGGGGAAGCAGAAGGAGGAGAACGCGGCGCAGGGAGAGGAAAAACGACGCCAAAGCGGGAGGGGCGGGACCGCAGGCCGGGGGCGGCGACGACGGGGGCGGCGGAGGCGCGGGCGGGGCGGGCAAACGCGGCAAGGAAGGGGAGGACCGGCGAGGGAGGGGGACGAAGGGCCGGGAGGCCCACGGAGAAGGGGGGGCGGGGGAGGAGAGAGAGCCAGGAGAGCGGCAAAGGCGAAAAAAGGAGGAGCAAGAAGAAGAGCAGGGAGGGGAGGAGAAAAGGAGGCGCGGGCCGGGGGGAGGAAACGGGCACGAAAGAAGGGGAAGGAAAAGAGGCGGGGGGGGGGCCACGACAGAGACCGGGGAAGAAAGGAGCCGGGGGGGGAGGAAAGAGGCGGGGCAGCAAGACGGAAGCGAGGGAAGACAGCGAGCCCAAGAGAGCGGGGGGCGACAACGGCGAACCGAGGGAGAAAGGCAGGGCGGACGGGGGGGAGGGGGGCAGGGGAGAAACCCAGGAAGGGGAGGGCAGCAAAGAGGGAAGCGACAGAGGCGAACGAGCGAAAAAAAGGGAGCGGGCGGGCGAGCAGGGCAAAAAAAGGGGGCAAACGGGGGGGAGGGAAACGAGAGGGGGGGGCAGGAGCGGGACACGAAAAAAAAAAGAGGGGACAGGGCAGGGAGGAGACGAGGGGCAAAGGGAGGGGGGGGAAAGACCGAAACGGACGGGGCCAGCGGGGAGAGGCGAAAAGAAGAGGCACAAGGAAACGGGGGGGGAGGGACGAAGGGCGGGGCGGGGGGGAAGGAGGGCGAACGGCGAAGGGGCGGGAGGCCCAGACAGAGAAGAAGGGGCAAAAACGGGGCGAGGGGAGAGCAGGGCGCGGGAAAGGGAAAGGGGAACGCAGCCGGGGGGGGGCGGGGGCGGGCACGCGGAGCGCGGCCGGGGCAGCGGCAGCGAGGGGGGCCGGAGCCGCCGGGGCGGCCGAAAAAAGGGAAGGAGAAGGAGCGGCGGCGGGGGAGCCCGCGGGGGCCGCGGAGGCCACGGCGGGGCGGAAGGGGGGCGAGGGCGACAGCGGGGCGGCGCCGCGGGCCGCCCGGGCGGCCGGGACGGAGGGGCGGGGAGAACCAGGGAGGACGGGAGGCGGCCGAAAGAGGAGACACAGGGAAGAAAGAAGAAAAGACGAAAGAGGCGAGCCAGAGAAGCGAGCACGGCGGACACAAGGGACGGAGGAGAGCGAAGAAGGACAGGAGAGCGAAGAGAGGGAGGGGCCGGAGCCAGACGAAGACCAACCCAACCCAGGCAGGAAGAAAACGGGACCAAGGAACCAACCAACAAAACGACGGGGACAAAGAACAGCGGGGGGGGCAGCGAAACAGAGAAAGGGGACGAAGCGGGCGAACAGGGAACGGGGGAAAAGAAAAGAGGGGAAGAAGGGAAAAAGGAGAGGAGGCAGGAAGACACAGGGAAGGCGGAGAGGGCGCAGGGAAGGGCGGGGAGGAGAGGGAGGAGAGCGAGAAGCAAAAAAGGGGGGGAGGGGCCAGAAGAAAGGAAACAAAAGAGGGGAGAGCGAGGACAGGGAGGGGAGGAGGGCGACCCAAGGCGAGAGGCAGAGGCGCAGAAGAGAGCGAGAGGAGCAGCAGGAGCGGGCCCGGAAGAAAACCAGGGGGGCGGAGACCGGCGGCGCGGGGCCGGCGGCCAGAACCGGAGCGCGGAGAAGGAAGAGAGAGGAGGGCCCGAGGGAGAAGGGGGGCAGAAAGCCAGAAGAGAGGCCGACCACAACGACCGAAGGGAGGAGCGGCAGGCAGAAGGCGACGAGAGGACCGAGGAGAAAAGAGGGGAAAAGCAGCACAAACCGCCCGGGGGAGGGGCGAGGGCAAGGGCGGAGGAGGAGAGGACGAGGGGCACGGGCCAGAGAGAGAAAGAGAAACAGAGAGACGAGAAAGAACAGCGCGGAGGGCAAGGACACCAAAGGGAGAGGAAAGGAAGGGAAGGGGAGAGAGAGGGAAGAGAAGGAAAGAGAGCCACGGGGAGAGGCCCGAGGAAAGGAGGCAGGGAACGGAGCCACGACGAAGAAGGGCCGGAAGGGACGAAGGAAGCGGCGAGCGCGAGGGGGCAGGGAGGGAGAACGGGAAGGGAACGCGAGGAGAGGGAAGCGCGCGGGGCCGCAGGAGCGCAGGGGGAGAGCGGGCGGCGGGGAACCGAGGGGGCGGAGGGGCGAAGCCGACGGGAGGAGAGGGGAGGCAGGCGGAAGGAAAGAAGGCAGGAGGAGCGGAAAGGGCGCGCGGGGACCGGGAAGAGGAGGGAACCCGGGCCCGGGCGGGGGGCGAGGGCAGGCGAGCGCAGCACAGGAGGGGCGGCGAGAGGGGAGAAGCACCGGCAAGACCGGGGGGAGGGCCGGGAGAAGCCGGGGAAGAAGGGGCAGAGGGACGAGGACGAGCAGGGCAGCAAAGGGGCAGGCAGCGAGGCGCCCGAGAGGCCACAGGGACCGCGAGCAAACCGAGGAAGGACGAGGAACACAGCGACGAAGACGGGGACGGGCGCGGCGAGGCGGCCCAAAAGCCGGACGGAGGAAGAGGGACGGGGCGGAAACAAAAAAAGAGACGGAGGGGGGGGCGGGGGGGAGACGAGAAGGAAGGCGGGACGCAGGGACGAGAAAGAAAGGAAGGCCAGGCCAGGGCGACAAAAGACCCACACCCAAGGGCCAGAGCGGGGGAGCCGCGAGACGGAGCAGGAGGGGCCCCCCCAGAGGGAAAGGGCCGGCCCGGGGGGCCGGGGGGGCGAGGAGGGAGGCGAACCCCCGACACCGGGGGCGGAGCCACGGGCGCGAAGCCGCGGAGCGACAGGCCCCACCCCGGCGCCACGAGAGCGGGGCCCGGGAGCACCAAAAAGGGAACCGGGGCGGGCCCCAGCCAGGGCCCGGGGGAAGAAGAGGGGAAGGCGCGGGGCGCGCGAGAAGAAGGGGGCGGGCCGGGGGGAAGGGGAGAGAAGGGAGGCAGAAGCGGGGGGGGAAGAAGACAGGGCAGGGGGGGAAGAGGAAAAAGGAAGAAGAAGGAGAGGGGGGAAGCGGGAGCAGGCGGGCGGCGAGCGAGGGGGCCGCAGGACCGCCCCGACAGGAGCGGCACCGCAGGAGAGGGGAACCACCAAGGGAGGGAGGGGGGGGGGGGCCGCGACGCCGAGGACACCAGAAGAGCGAACCAGGAGCGAAGAAAGCAGAAGAGAAAAGCAGAGGCGAGGGGCGAGGGAGGGGAGGCCCCAAGGACGGGAGGGGACACCAAAGGCCGCGGCCCGGCCAGCCGAGAGAGGGAGGGCAGAACGGGGGGGGGGCAGGGGAGCAAAGAGGGGAACAAGGAAAAGAGAGGGCGAGGGCCGGAGCGAAGGGAGCGGGCAGGGAGGAACAAGGGGCAAGGCGACCGGGCGGGGAGGAGGCCGCAGCGGCAGACAGCACGGCACGGCCACGGGACACCGAGCGGAAGGAGAAACGGCGCGGCGCGCCGGGACCGGCGCGGGAAGGCGCAAAACGGCGGGCGCCCCAGCCCCGCAGGGGCAGGGAACCCGGCGCGGGCGCGGCGGGGCGACCGGAGGCGCGGGGGAAGGCGGAAGAGGAGAGCACGCAGCGGGGGGGCGGACGACGGAGAGGCGGGCAGCAGGGAGCCGCGCCGCACGGGGCGACCCAGCGGGGACCGGGGGCACGAGAACGGGGACACCAGAGGGCGGCCGGCCCGGGCCGCGCGGACGAGGGAAAGGGCCGCGCAAGGCGCGAACGCCCACACCGGAGAGGGACCGAACGGGCGCACGACGGGCGGAACCCAGCGCACGGACCGCGGGAAGGGCGAACAGCCCAACCAGCGGCGCGCGGCGCGCGCCGGGGGGGGGGGAGGGGGGGGCGGGGCGCCCAGGAAAGCGGGACGGGAGCGGGGGCAGAACGGCGGAGACAGGCGGGCCAGAGCCGGGGGGCGGGAGAGCAGGGAGAGGACCGGGCCCGAGGACGAGAGGACCGGGAAGGACGCACCGCGGGGGGACCAGGGAGCGGGCCCACGGAAACGCGGGGGAGCCAAGGGCGGAGCGGAAACGGCGGAAAGCAGCGAAGGAGGAAGCCACCCCAAGAGGAGGGCGCGCCGAGGCCGACGGCCCCAGAGCCGCCGGAGCACAGCCGAGACAGCGGGGGGCCCGGCCCCGGCGGGAGGGGCGACAGAAGGGGGAGAAGGCAAGAGAAGGGCACGGCGAGACGAGCCGGGAGCAGGACGAGAGGGGCAAGGGGAAGGGCAGGAGGGAGGCAGCGGAGGCAGCCGAACAGACCGGGAGACGGGAACCGGGGCCGACAGGACCCGAGCAAGGCGAGCAGGCACGCGCCAGCGAGGGCAGGGGGCAACGCGGGAGAACAGGAAAAAACCAAAAGGGCGGCCCGCCCGCGCGAGGAGGGAAGGGCAGAGGCCGGGGGGGCCACGCCAGGCAAGAAGGGGGCCGCACAAGCACGAGCCAAGAGAAGAGGCGGGGCGCGGAGGCCGGGCGGCGAGCAGGGGCGAGAGGCGGGGGCCGAGGCGGAGAGGAACCACACCAAGCCAGCCCGAACGGGGGGGAAACGCGACGGCGGGACGAGACGGGAGGGAGGGCCGGCGGAAAAAGAGCGCGACGCCAGAAGGAGAAAAAGCGGAACACCGCGCAGGCGGAGGACGGGGCAGAGGAAAAAAAAGGAAAGGGCGGAGGCAAAACCCCGAGGAGGACAGCCCGGCGCGCCCACGGCACACCCCGGAACGCACCCGGCGGAGAGAGAGAAACGCGCCGGCACAGCGGCGGAACCCGGGAAAGGGCGGGGGAAAGAAAAGGGGCCCGGGGGGGGCGCCCGGGAACAGAGCGAGGGGAGACGGGGGGGCCGGGAGCGCAGAGGAGGAGAGCACGGGGCGACGAACCACGGGGCGGGGGGCGAAGCCCGCCGCGCCCACAACCGGCCCAAAAGGGAAGGACCGGGCCCGCGGGGGGGAAAAGCAGGAGCAGGAGAGCGGAGCCAAAGCGAGGGAACGGGGGGGGGGCGGGGGCGAAAGGAAGGGCCGGCCCGGAGGAGCGGAAAGGAGGAAAGCCGGACGGAGAGGAGAACCAAACCGAAAACCAAAGCAGGAGAGGGGGGGGACGCCCCGGAACGCGGCCGCAGGCAGGCGGGGGGCAGAAGAGCAGAGCAAGGACAGAGGAGAGAGCGGGGCCGCGGCAGGAAGAGGGGGCGCGCGGGAACGGGGCCGCGCGGAGAAGCGAGGACGGCACCGGGGAGGCACGGCGAGGACGAGGACAGCGGAAAAGGCGGAAAAGGAGGAGCCCGGACCGACACCAAGGGAGGGACGGGGCGGCGCAAAGAGCGCAGAACAGAAGGGGAGAGAGAGAAGGCAAGAGAAACAAAGACAGGGAACGGGGACCGACGCGGAACGGGCAAAGCGAGCCCGGGCAGCGCAGCCGGAAGGCGGGAAGGCAGAAGGAAGCAAAGCGCCGCAAGGAGGAGGCGAACCGACGACCAAGCGGGGAACAGCCGACCGCGCGACCACGGAGCGACGGAGGAACAACGAGAGAGGCAAGCGCAGAGAGGGCAAGGCCCGGGCGCAAGCCAGGACCAAGACGAGCGCGAAGCGGCCGGCGGAACGGCCGGAACGCGGCGGAGGGGCGCCGGGCCAGGCCGCAGGGCAGAGGGAAGCGCAAAGGGCGCGAGGGCAGGAGAGGCCAGCGAGAGCCCAAGGCCAGGCAGGGAAGAGCCCGGGGGGGCAGGACAGAAGAGAGGGGCGGGCGAGGCGAGCGGGGGCGAGGGCGAGAGAGGGAAAGGGAAAAAAGCGGCAGAGAAGAAGCCAGAAAGGGCAAGAGAAAAGAAAAAGGGAGGGGGGAGGAGGGGAACAGCGGGGCGACGAGGGAAGCGAGGAGCCGGAGGCAGGAAGAGAAGCAAGGCGGGCGGGGGGGCGGACGCGAGGAGGGAGGGCGGACCACAGGCGCCAGAGGGCCCGCCGAGCGCGGCCGGCGCCGAGCGCAGGGGAGGGAAGAAGGAACCGAGAAGAAGGGAGCAGCAACAACGGGGGGGAGGACGGGACAGCGCAGGAGGCGCAGAGCGAGCGAGGAGGCGCCGCGGCAGCGAGCAGGGGGAGACCGCAGACAAGAACGGGCCGAGCGCGCCCCCAGCGGGGGGGCAGGGCGGCGGGAACAAGAAAAAACACGGGGGGAGGCGAGAGCGACGAACGCGACGAACAGAAAGGCAAGGCGCAAGCGCAGCAGGCAAGGGGGAGGCCGGAAGAAGCGCAGGGGCAAGGAGGCAACGAGGGCGGGACCAAGGGCAAGGGAGCCAGAGGAGGCAACAGGGAGAGGGGCGAGGCAACAACAAACAAGGAGGGGAGGGGAACAAGGAGGGGGGGGGGCAGCGGAGCAGGAGGAGACGGCAAAAGCACGCGAGGAGAGCGAAGGGACGGAGGCGAGCGAAGAAGGACCGGGGGCAGAAGGGAGAGAGAGAGAGGCGCGAAGCGGGAGGAGGGGAGGAGGGAGGACCGGGGCGACAGAGGAGGCAGAAGACCGGCAGCCAGGGGCGCAAGAGAAACCGCAGGAACGAAGAAAGGGAGGAAAGCGGAGAAGAAACAGAGGGAGAAGAGAAAAAACGGCCGAAACGAAGG
>QZGG01002065.1:0-45906 GCA_006409495.1 Sedum album | reverse complement strand
AATAAGAATGTAGACAGGCTGGGTACTGACGTGTCTGCAGCAGCAGACCAAAATCGTTAGTTGTACTCGTCTAAATGATGTGGCCTTCTTGTTTGTCTTCTCGGACGTTCCTCCAGCTGTGGCTCTATTTGAGTAACGTTACGCAGGCCTGTGACATTCCCCCCTCCATCGAGAATGGCCTTGTCCGCAAGGTCCAAAGATTGATGAGTTTGTAGAAATGGTTGAGCATCGACCCATGTAGCTTCAGATGGATGCATCCCTTCCCACTGGACCAAAGTTGAGCAGTGATCAAGGAACCATTCTTTAAGTTTCGAAAACTCAATAGTTGCACAGGTTGAAGAATAGGATGAGGACCCAAAAATGAGTCTGGTAGTGCCACTGCTGCCGCTTTCGGATCGCCTTTGCAACTTTTAAGTAAGGAAACGTGAAAGACATTGCGAATCTTTGCGGATGCAGGGAGTTCCACACGATATGCCACATTGCCTATTTTGTCCAAAATTTTAAATGGCCCAAAGAAACGTTTTGATAGCTTATGTGAGGTCCTCAAAGCCAGTGATTGTTGGCGGTATGGTTGAAGCTTCCCAAACACCCATTCTCCGGGTCGAAATTCTTTGTCAGTGCGGTGATTATCTGCTTGAGCTTTCATACGCACTTGAGCTCTTTGTATGTTTTTTCTAAGTGCCTCAATTACCTCAGTGCGAGATGTAAGCAAATCATTCAGCCCAGCTATAGACGAAGTCCCTGGTAGATAATCTTTGATGGATGGAGGCGGTCTGCCATATACCGCTTCGAAAGGGGAGGTGTGAATTGACGAATGGCAGGCGGTGTTGTAAGACCATTCTGCCCAAGGTAGAAACTGCAACCAGCGAGTTGGGGAATCTGCAACGAAACATCGAAGGTAATCTTCAAGGCACTGATTCACAATTTCTGTTTGGCCATCGGATTGGGGATGATACGCACTGCTGGTGGACAACTTTGTACCTTGTAATCGAAATAGTTCCCTCCAAAAGTCAGACATTATATTTGGTCCCTGTCTGATACTATGGATTCTGGAAATCCATGAAGTCTCACAATATCCCTGACAAAAGCATCGGCTACAGACAGTCCTCTGGAATCCATAGTTTGTCTTGATAAATAACTAGTCCATCTCTGACTGAGTAATGGGGATGGTCTAAGGGACTTTGTTGAATTGAATCAAAAAGAGTCTTTGTTGGGTTAGTAGCAAACAGGTGTCTAAGTGATTGAAGGATGCCCATAATTGGTCGTGAAACACCTGTGACAGTATGTAATGTGACTTATTCACTAATGCGAGATAGAGAGTCAGCTGGAGCATTAATTTTATCAGGGCGATATGACCTCGAAGTCGAATCCCAGTAGCTTAGCCACCAATGTTGTTGTTCAGGAGTGTGAATAGATTGACTTAGAAGAGATCGTAAGGGCTGATGATGCGAAATGATGAAAAAATGATGTCCCAGCAAATAGTGGCGCCACTTCAATACCGCTTGCACCACGGCATATAACTCTCTGTTGTATGTGGAAGAGTTTTACAACTTAGGGGACAAAATCTTACTAAAGTAAGCCAATGGGTGCTTGTCCTGTGATAACACCGCGCCGATTCCTGACCTGAAGCATCCGTCTCCAGTGTGAAAGGCTTTGAGAAATCCGGGAGGTGAAGTACTGGGGTTGAAGTTAGGGCTCTTTTGAGGGCAGCAAAAGCACCCTCGGCCTGAGGAGTCCAACTGAACGAATCCTTGCATAATAATTTAGTTAATGGTAATGCAATTTGGGCATAAAGTTGGACGAAGTTACGATAGTATCCTGCTAATCCCAAAAATCCACGTAATTGCTTCAGAGAAATGGGGTTGGCCAATTCTGAACTACTTCCACTTTGGAGGTGTCTACTGATACACCATCACCCAAATAATATGTCCAAGAATGCCAATGAAGTTCTGCCAATGTCACATTTACTAGATTTTGCGAAGAACTGATTCGACCTTAATACCAATAGAACCTGTTGCAAGTGAACCATATGTGCTTCCCAAGAATTGCTATAAACCAAGATGTCATCGAAAAATACCAAGACACTTTTCCGGGGAAATAGTTGAAAAACCGAATTAATTAGTCCTTGGAAGGTGGCTGGCGCATTTGTCAATCCAAATGGCATCACCAAAAACTCAAAATGACCGTCATGAGTACGAAACGCAGTTTTATGAATATCGGATAAGTGAACACGAACCTGATGATAGCCTGAGCGTAAATCCAGTTTCGAGAAAACCCTTTATATAGTTCATCCAGAAGTTTGTCTACTGTTGGGATTGGGAATCAGTCTCGAACAGTGATCGCATTCAAAGCCCGATAATCAACACAAAATCTCCAAGATCCTCCATTCATCGCTCAATTACTAGATAGATCCTATACTCAAGACGAAGATGCACTAAGAAGGATTTTAACCATCGACTCTGCAAACAAAGACCGAGTCACTAACTACAAATTCAAGTCCTCGTTAACATTTATCATTTGAAGTCAGATTTCACTTTTGATAATGCCTTTAAAATCAATTATATCAAAGAAATTTATCTAATGTTTGCCTGCAATTTCCACTCTCCAAAATAAATATGAAAACTAGCAACCATCCTAAATCTATATTACAAAAAGGATGTATCGATTTCACTTGTTGATATTATCAATAAAGAATACATTATTTAAAATAGGCACGGATTTGAGTCGCCTTGGACGAATCATTTCTCACATTTTGTGAGAAGTGCTCCTCCCTTGTGGGAGTTTTGTGTTCTTTCCTCCCGCCTTGTCAAGGAAGTTTTTTTTCCTTTCGCCTTGCGAGGAGGTTTATATGGATCTTGCAGGAGACTCTTTTCTTTCGCCTTGCAAGGAGGTTTGTATGCATCTTGCAGGAGACTTTCTTCCTTGCTAGCCTTACGTGAGACTTGTTCACGTCAATGTTTTAAGAGCGATCGTATAAGCAGAGCGGAGAGACATGTGCGCTTGAATGGCTAATACATGCTTGTTAATGATTAGGGTGAGGGTGTCCGTTGTGACCAGAGCTATCAATGACTTGAACAGAATTCTCATGTATGAGATCTCAGAACGATTTTTACTCAATTGTACGGCTATAAAAAATACGCACAGATTGAACTGTGCATTAAATAACTATTTATTAAATAACAATCATAATCCTTATTCATTTTCTTGATTTCTCTTTTTGGGTTTTTTATAAGAATAACACTATCAAAAATCAGTTTACCTTTAATAAACACACATGATAATAAATACTCAAGTCAATAAAGAATCACCTAAACAAATAATTAGTTTTGAATCATTATTAGAGTTACAATATTGTGAACTATACATAAATTAAATAAATAGATGAACCAACCATTTGTTTCACAATATCAAATATCTATAACAACATACTTGACATAACATAGCTACAAGCCAAAACAAACAAGAAAGAACTAAGGAATCTATGAAAAGATGGCCTAAGAAAGGACAACTATTCACGTTCTTCCGCATCCGACTATCCTATTAAATAATAAAGAATGTCAGTTGACAAGTTATTCACATCGAATAGTTGGATGACAATTGTAAAGTATATATTGAATAATGAATCATTACATGCAAGTCAAGTTTTGGGCCAACTTGGAGATTGATCTAGTGTATGTTTGTAATTTATCATGGTATCAGAGCGGGTCAACCTGAACTCATTATGTGATTTGGAAAGGTGTTCAACAGAAAATTTGCAGACATTTCTTCAAAAACAGGAAACAAACCACTTCTTGATGCGGAACATAGAAATACATTCGGTAAATAATACACAAAAAAGGAATTGAATCTGTACCTAACAGGACCTCATAATAAGAAGGAATGAAACTAAATTAGCAGATTTTTGCAACACATCGGTCATGTCCTCTGTTATATCTTGTACAATATCTCCAATATCCAACTCACAAGCTCTTTTCCAACAAAATTTGCCTCTTTGTCAACTGATCATGCCCAATAATAGATTGTAAACTGTTAACATCATGTAAGCGAGTAACATGACCTGTCAGCAGGAGGCTGCACGTATGGGTGAATAATATCACATACCATCTTCAATAACCTGTTTCCGTGTGGAGTGGGAAATTGTTACTGTTGGGATAATCAGAGAAGGGGATGAGAATAAAAGAAGGAGATGTGGTAACAAAATGGTAATCTTGATAATCTTTTGGGTTTTTTGCCGAAAACCACCCCCAATAGGGCAATTTGAGACAAACCACCCCTCCAACTTTTTTTTTAAAATAACCACCCTTAATTGTAACGGTACTCAATCATGAACCCCTTGCACTGTTCCGGCGTTAACTATCATTGAACCCGTCGTTGACTCATCTGAATTTTAATTAAATTTCAAATAAATCTTAATTAAATTAATTAATTACTAATCTAATCACATCATCCATCTAAATGATAATTTTCTAAAAAGTAGAACCGTGCAATATTATATTTTAATTTTTATAATTACATGTTTATGTTCAACTAAATATTTTAAAATAATTATTATTTGTATATCGTTGGGAATGTGGCCAAATCAGTTTTTATAATTATAAATTTTAAAAATCTTATTAACATTATATATTATTTATATAAACATTTTTGTTTAGTTTAGTTAATTTTTATATAGTAATATTTTTAGTAACATTATAATTTATCTTTTTATTCACATATAATTATGATTACTCTTATAATTTTTGGGTCCTTTTTTATAATTTAAATTTAAACTTATGAATTAATTTAAATTTGGTTGATGTTAAATTATTTTATTTTTTATTACTGTAATATTTTTAGCTTAGTTTATTTAATTTATTAATATTTTTTGTTTTATTTAATAATATAATTTAGTTTTATTTATATATAATAATTATAATTGTCATAATTTCGGACCATAACCGAACCATACCACAATTTGAAACTTATTTAATTAAATATTGAAATATAAATTTAAATTTGTTTATTTTATTTTATTAATATTTTTATTTAATAATATAATATGCAGTTTTATTTATATGAATGATGTGATTAGATTAGTAATTAATTAATTAAATTAAAATTTATTTGACATTTAATTAAAATTCAGATGAGTCAACGGCGAGTTTAACGACAGTCAACGCCGGAACAGTGCAAGGGGTGTCATGATTGAGTACCATTACAATTAAGGGTGGTTATTTTAAAAAAAAGTTGGAGGGATGGTTTCGCTAAATTGGCCTATTGGGCGGTGGTTTTCGGCAATTACTCTAACAACTCTTGTGCCATGTCAATATTCATTGGCAGCTTCTAGAATCTCATGTGGTATATTCCTTCAACTTGTTAGGCCTAGTAATTGGTCTTTTGGGTCTCACCTTCTTTACATCACTAGGTTTCAGCCTAACTTCTTTGGGAATTTCTTAAATTCCTGTTACGTTTCCCCTCTCATTGAAGATCACCTTGTCCTCAAGGTGGAAAGATGGAAATGTTTTAAGAAAGGAACTTGTTGTTTCCCATGTCGCATTCGAGGCCGGCTGAGATTGTCATTTTACTGAGAGTTGCGTTGTGAGCTTGCCCTGAAGAAGTACATTTCGGAATCCAATGATATTTTTTGAAAAGGTAAAGAGTGTGGTCAGTGTGGAAGATAGGAGGCAGAGGCATGGTCTGAGTTCCTTGATCACTTTTGCACTGTTTCAATAAGGAAACATGAAAAATATCATGAATTGTGTACTCTGCTGGGAGTTTGAGTGGATAAGACACTTGACCTATGTGTTCTGTTATCTGAAAGGGTCCATAAAAATATTTTGCTAATTTAAACTCTGAACGACGATGGATGGACGACTAGCGATACGGCTGAAGTTTGAAAAAAAACCCAATCATTCACCTCGAATTGTTTATCAGTTCAATGTTTATCGACAACTTGTTTCATGCGAAGTTGAGCTCGTCGAATATTGTCCTTAAGCTGTCTTTGGAGGTTGGTTTTGTCGATTAGGCAGTCATCCACTGATGTTATTTGAGAGGAACCAGGAATATATTCTTTGATAGTTGGATTTGATTGTCCAAATACTGCTTCGAATGGAGTCATTTGGATGGCTGAATGTCAAGCTGTATTATAGCTCCACTCAGCCCATGATAGGTAGTTGATCCAGTCTGTAGCAGTTTTTGAGACAAAGCAGCGAAGATAATCGTTTGTATTTTTGCAAATACAGCCGGCCAATTAATTAAAAATCAACTTTAATCTCAACCGTCGAATTAATCAAATCAACGGCAAAAATTACGTCCTTATGTCTCACAAAATTGACATGTCTCTTTAGATCTCAACTCTAGATTTGTAAACAATTTGATTTGAGAATAATTCTAATTTTATAACTAGTTTAGTTACTTATTAAAAATATTATAAACATAAATTATTTTCATACAAATTGAATGTGATATATAATTATTCAAAATCCACTGTTTTTAGTTGATATAAAATATTGCTTACGATTGGTTAATATCACTATTTTACGGGTGGTTAGTATTAATATATTTCTTACGGGTGTCTTGAACAAAGTTGAATACTTTACTGATGATTTTCAGTAAATACCTCTACTGTATATCTAAATTCTCAGTTTCATTCACCAAATCAGAAGCCCATTTTGAAATCAAGACGGATGATAGAAACATTTATGTGAGTCTACTATGAGTCTGTCTATGACCAAACCATTTTAAATTGTATTTTTGGATGCAGCCAGTTAATGTTCTTAAATTGATTTATTAGAGTATATATTTATTCGTATAATTTAATGTAAGCAGTTACGAGTTTTTGATTAATACTTAATCATTGATGAAAAGTAGGCTTAATCAAGTAGATTAACTACCATTGAAATTGATGCATTTTGAATACAAATGCTTAACAAGGTTTATTTGTTTATTCGATGATTCGTTTCAGTTTGCGAGGTAATTAACTAATAATGAGAAATAGCAGCCACGGTCAATACTGCGTGCATTGTGATCCAGCTAAATTAAACGGAGAAATTATTTTAATTTTAATTAACAAGATAATGTTGTTAAAAAGTTCATTCGTAAAAAATAGGATTGTAGAGAGAAAAAACAAATAAAAATTTGATAAAAACAAATAGGTTTCTTATAAAGACGCACAACTGAACAAAGTGGAGCTTAAACTTTAGGGGCCAAAGACCCACTAAGTTACTAACACATCTACCAGTAGTCAACACTCATCTCAATCTAATACAATGAGTTTCATATGGTTTATGTATTAAAAAACCAAATCACAAAAACCATTTAAAATAATCATAACCTCTTAGTTGCATATGATTCAAGAACGTACGGTCTCCAGCAGTTGTAACCACTTAAGATGAAAAAGTATGTTTTAAAATCACATGCCTCATACGTACAATACTGGAAATCATATTCTGTTTGATAATTGACTTAATTTAGGATAAAGAAAGCTGGCATGCTTGATACTTGACTTAATTGGGATAAAGAGAGCTGACATGCCCGCACACATTGTCATCTCTAAACTAAGTGCTTAAAATTTGCGTTGCACTTCCAGAAACTAAATGAAGATTTGGCCTTGATCATCATATACCAATAGATAAATATCACCCTTCTTCTGTTAAGCTACTCCGCCACAGCGATTTTTTAAAACTGGTTACTTGTAGGAAACAGCATCACTGGAAAGTCATTCGGCTCATTAGCACATAACAACCCATATACTGTGAGACAAACTGGATAGAAATTATGCCTTCTCTTCATAATGAATTAGTGTAATCATTAGTGAATTCGAACACAGGTGAGACACCAGCAAAATTGACCATGCTAGATAACCTAGTTATTTCGTACTTGGTTTTCTAGAATTAAAAATCCGTTATGCATCCTACTACTTAATTAGTGCTCACCAGGGGATAAACTTACTGTACACATTTAATAGAGTTATAAAACATCACAAACAGTTGAGCACTACTGCCTAACTAACTAATTCCTTATAGTCATACCTGATGCAGTCAACACCCAGAGATGCATCCATTTTTGCATTCAGCTTGTATTCTGGAGGGTTTCATTAGTGGGAGATGTGATGCCTTGTTCGATGCACTGACAGAGAAAGTATTGGACCAGCCATCAGAAAGCAATCCAGAAAAAAATATTATCAAAAATATGTTCAAGAAGCCAAATAATTCGATAAAATAATTTTCCATAACAAAAGGGTCACAGAGCAACCAAACAGCTGAGTAGAATGTAATTTTCAAAGATGTCAGAGTCAGCTAAAACTAATTTATTCAAAGGGACAAAGTCAAAAGAATATAACATAGACAATCGTAACAAATAAGAAAGCTTAAGCTATGTAACAGACAAAACAGAATATATATTCCCTGTTCTCTCTGCAAACCGACAGTGAATAAGTGAATCAATACATTGTCCAGTTAAAAGTCGCATTGCAGCTTAGATGCAATGATGCATAGTCACTGTTTTGAAGAGTTACATTTATTCTTTCCAACGAACTGACTGCTCACAGCAAAAATGGAATAAGAGATAAACAGTAAACCTGTAACAGATATCCATGAAGCCAATCCAATGATTGAGGGAATGTTGTTGCTGATATATTGACAACTGTGAGACCCTGCTTCAACAGATAGATCAGAAATAGCTTCAATTCAGTAGTTTTTTTAGATTAATTCATATTTACCTAAAATCAAACACGCCAGGCAGCTACCCTAGGGCCTAGGGAAGGGGTAATGGAATGTTGATGAAAAGGTGACGTACATGAAATATGACTTATTTGAAGTAAACATTAATGTATACAAATACCCTTGGGCTTCTATTGCTTATACTTACAAATGAGAATAGAAAGCTAACAGATATATTGACGTGTTACTTGCCTGATTCTCATTCTTTCTGTAACAATCACAGATATTGGCAAATTTAGAGTCAAAAAAAATTGAAATTGATATATTGACATTCAACACCAAACTTAACAATCTTTCACAGATAAAGTGCAATAAAATTGAACTATACGGACAAAGATAGCACATGAATCTGAAATGAACTCACTAAAGTCTTCATAAATTATTTACTCTTGCTAAACAACATTCAAACACCTAAGTTTGCTAATAAAATCAAGAATGTGAAAGACTTACTTGTGACTTGAATGAGCAAAGATAATCCTGGATAACCTTCAAGTTACTGATCAGCTTGTCCTTGTCCTGGAAAAAAGAAAATACACCCCATTTTGTTGCATTAGCATGGTTGCCAACTTTTTATAGAATTCAAATAGGTGCAAGGCAATCAAATATACAGTTGCAATTATAATAAATGATCTTTTCTATATGAAGCTAACGTCATCTTGATGTGGCATTAACTACCCAGCATGTCTATACTCTATATAGCACTAACTACTATCATGTCCGTGAAACCTAACAATGATAAATTATTAACTCATTAGATACTAAAGTAGTTGCATATGTGATAATGCCAAGCAGCCAGACCAGCTACATTTTTGCAGCATAATAGCTTTAACGCAATTAAAGACCTGGATCTGATACTTCAAGCATCATGAATGTAGTAAGACATGTACTTCAGTTTCATAGGCATTTGGAGCGGCTGATCCGTGACCTTAGGTTGATCATGAATAAGTCTATTTAGGTTCCTATGCATTTCTTAGACAGGATAAAACATGAAGGGTGCTAACTGTACTGATAGTGGACTCTCTGTGCAACCGAGAAAGTATGCACGGTGTAAATCTGGTGCTGTTAAATAACAAACCATAAGTTCCCAACTGTTAATTGGTTTAGTATAGATCACATTCAAAGAAAATATGAAAAACAACATATCAATCGAATATTCATATGTATTGATCACCTGCAAAAGAAGCTTGTCACTGTACGATCGAGTAGAAATCCACTCCTCCAGTAACGCCTGAAGATGAAGAAGTGATCAACTTAGATAGCAAATTCATAAAAACTAGGCGATGAAGGTGGCAAAAAGGAAGACAAAAATGTAAAGAAAAACAACATTATTTACGGCAATTCCACATTAAATGAAGGCTGGAGCTAATTTTCACCCTCCTCTGATTTTCAGTAAACAAACTCATCATCATAAGTTTGATCAGTTGTGGATCTGAAATTCATCCCCTTTTAGGAGCATACATTTTAGGGATCTTTTTGTTGCTAAAAGCTTTGCTCAAACTTATTTTAGAAAAGGTTCTACTCTCCAGCCGCAATAATAAATGCATGACAACATACAAACTTAAAACACACCTTATGATCATATTCAGCCATGTTCAAGACTATTGGTATGATAATTGGTTCGGTACCAGGTTTATCTTTACCAACAGGAGGCTTCCCAACAGTGTCTGCGTTTTCACAAGAAACCCCTATATCATGATATGAATGTACAAGGATCAGCAATGACTTTGGTAGGTAATCGAAATATAAAAGAAAAGCAAACATGAATACGAATGGATAATGATGATTACGACCTTTGTGTTTTGGTCCGTCTGCATGGGTCTGTTGGGCATCTGACTCTTCCTCTGAACATGACTTCTGAGTGCAATCAATGTCCTCAATACCATTTACACTATCGCCAACCGAAGGCTTATCCTTTGAAATTGGAAAATTAACATCTGATGCACCCAGTGCACTTGCATTCGCAGCTTTGGAATCTGCAGGCAATTTGTTTTCTTCATCCATTAAATATATACTTGGATCTATATGCATTCCCTGCATTATATAAAAAGCAGAAAATTTCAAATACTTATGACCCAAAGAGAGAGAGTCAACCACCGAAGCATAATGCACTGTGTGATGATATATTTAATGGCCGGACTTTGTAGTCTACCTCTATAATTATCGGCTTTCCGTCCTTCATTGCTTTCTTCAAATCACCAGCCAAGCCTTGACGAAGAAGAAAAATTCATTATTAAAATACTGATGAAGCCAATTCAGCCCTGGGGTTATAAAATAACAGTTACCTTTCCTAACAATTCGGCATTCTCTACAAAATTCAGTAATTAGCTTGTCAGACGAATCAAATTCCCGTGCCCACACAGGTGTTGATGCCAGTGGAGCCCTGCAAGCGGAAAATGAAAAGCTCACTTAAATACCTTTGGAAGAAAGGTTATGATAATATGGTGCATGATGTAGTCCACAAAGAACGGAACCAAGATAATTAGAATGTCAATGAGCAGCTGGGGATAGATTCAAGGCAATGATGACCTGGTTTCTATTTTACTTGCTTCATTGTTCCTAGACAAGTAGCACATCAATATACATATAAAATAGTCACTCTAGAGATGATAAAGAAATCGTTTGTGTATGATATGGGCTGCTGTTGACACATGCTCCAAGGAATTTGTTATTATAATTGGTTCTTGTTATCATGCACAGTAAGATTTAGCTATTATCTGAAAACTGGCCTTATCAAGGAAAGACGAAAAAGAACGCACTCTGTTGATGTCTTCAATAACTCATACACCATGTCCGTCTGAAAACAACAAGACAAGTAGTTCAAATTAGTCAAATTCACAAGAGTTGTAAGAGTTGCAGACAATCATTGGATGCCTATAGAAAGTCAACCTGTAACACGTTTGGTAAATTCAATCTCTGCGCAAGTTGTGTGGCGATTGTAGACTTTCCGGCACAAGCAGTTCCGCAAACTAAAATCACCAGAGGCACTCGTTGATGATGAAATCTAATAAAAATGCGAAAATCAGTGAAAACATATTAAAGTTCTCAGTAAACTAAGTTAGCTATCTCCAATTAATTGCTGCACAAAGTCTATTTAAAACGAGAGTTTATTTTATTCGAAGGAGACTAACAAAAGCAAATCGGGACTAGATATCTACATCACATCATAATCAAAAATGTCCTAGCACTTTGTGAAGATCAAGATAATTAATTGCCTACGTAAAGCAGGAGTTGCTACAGCTGAAACTACACCAACCTGGTCATCATCTTATATTGATTTATGTACTCTTCCCCATAGCCTCGCCTCTCCATGAGCTGCATTAATAAACCATGTTAGACATGCAGTCTATGGACCAAGGAGACTAATGAACCCCCAACTTTACAAGAACCTCACATACCTTAAACAAATTAGCTTCCAAATCAGACTGTGAGCTGCAAAACACTATTTGGTTACAAATGATTATCAAACTCTGAACCAATACATAACACATGAAGCTGAAACAGATCATCATACACATCTAGAAGACTGTTGTCGATCAAAAGCTTTTTCAACTCAAGCGCAATCTTTATCGCCACGTGATTAGGGATCTGAAACAAAAACAATCAAATCACAATCCGTTTTCAGCTTCACAATGTAGTACTAATATCCAGACCTTAGTGACTGTCAACATTCTGCTGAGCAAAAACCTAGAGAGCACATAATAGTGATCAGCGTTATCTCCCAGCCAAACTTTAACCTGCAAATACAAGAACAAGCAAATTCAATTGAATGCAGAAAAAAGTCGAACTGGAAGGAAGGAAGGCCATGCGAACCTTGACGAAGTCGTATTTGGAGGAAGCATTTCTGGATGAGAACCGAGAGATGGGATGCTGAAAATCGGATGAAGATTTATCGCCGGAAGATTCGGCAGCGACGGTGTTGTTGTTAAGATTGGAATCAAATACGGCGGCGGCGGCGGAGCCGGTTGCGACTCCCTTGTCTTTTTTCATCTTGTTGTTACTTGTTAGAAACCGTCGACGACAAGCTCGATGATGATGATAATTACTGAAATATAGATTTTAATTTAATTCAAAATTAAAGGCTGGAGTAAATATTACTCCCTCCGTCTCATTTTGTTTGTCCAAAAGTACAAAATATATGGTAATTAAGGTAGAAAGAGGATATGAAATATGTGGTTGATAATATATAATTAATAAATAAATGAGTAAAAAAATAGAATGTGTGGTGGAGAATGAAGGAAAGTGGACAAACTTAAGGGACACCCAAAATGGAAAGTGGACAAATATTATGGGACAGAGAGAGTACAAATACTATTCAGAGAATCAGATTCAGAGGGGATGAAACTGTAATTTATTGATACTATAAGTGCTCAAATGTAAATAAATCAAATTTGTATCGTCCTCCAATTCCATAGCACATTAGGGTTTAGTCTATTCTCGTTTCCGACGCATAGTCAACAAGACGCGACTACGAGACTATACTCCGCTGTAAGCATCGATCCTTCTTCATCTTAGACTCGTTTCATGAATTTTAATGTTTCAGTCGGTAGCTACGAGTTTGATTCCAACAGCTGCGTGAGAAATCTGACTTAACTTAGTAATTGCTTTCACTACATATGCTTATGATGAATTACATTGCTTGATTTTGTGTGTTTCTTCTTGTTTTTATAGATTTGAATCTAAAAAATGCTGAATATGAATGCACGGATCTTTTTGTTGTTGGTAATAATGTGTTGGATTCAATTGTGTATGCATATTGGTTGGTTCAGGATGGCTAAGAAAAAGTGCGTCGATCAGACGGATTCTAAACCAAAGATTAAAAAACTAGGTGTCAAGCCCCAGGGTAAATTATGTGTGAAGCTCGACAAGGCTGAGAGTAAAAGCGTATCCCGTAAGGCAAAACGTAGGACAACAGATCGTTCTTTAGGAAAAGAAAGGCTGTGCATTCCTACAAGGTTTCTGCACAAGAATTTTTCCCAAAACATGAACCCAGCCAATTAGATTGCCTCCTCATATCTGTGAGGAACTTGGTATACCGTCATATACTTATGCTGCTCGTGCTTTGCCCCCATTTTGTTCTGCGGTTCATTATCGTCCTTTGAATTGTGATGGAGTTTGTGAACCTCCTTTGCCTAGTGTCGGAGATCCCAATTTTCTGCCAAATGCTGATACAAATCGTAGTCCTTTTCCTTCTGAAGGCTCCACAACACATGGAACCCCTTCTGATGGAGTTATAGCAGAATCTCTGCCTCTCAAGTTCCCTGGTGTTTTTGTGTTTGGCATGCACTTGAATGATAGAGAGAGTGACATTCTGCTGTTTTTTCATGGGCTCGATGTAGTGGATGTGTTTCTCATTTTCACAAACAAATCATTTTCAGGGGAAGCATTTGTTGTGTTTTCAAACTCTGCCTTTGCTGATGTTGCTGTTCAGAGAGATGGGCAGAAGATGATTAGTGGTAATTCACCAGTACGAGTTTTACCATGCAGCAGACAGGATTATTATAATGCTGTTGTTGCTGCATTGGATGATGGGTTGGACTCTTGTGATTCTCTGGATTACCTAAAGGATCTTGATAACAATAATTTAAAGGAGCACACCGATGTTGCAAAGGGTAATGCAATGGCTGATGCGGGCCAACCTGAACAACCACAAGGTGAAACAGCAAGATTTTGTGATAATGACCCGGACCATAGACAGCTTCAAGGTGAGGCAGTATGCGTGTTAGGAAAGGAAAACACAAAGCCAGAGCACAAGGAAAAAGGAAAAAGTCTCTCAGACAACCCCCCGATTTTAAAAATGTTCGGTCCTCCTTATTTTTACGATACAGATTTCATAACTGGTGTATTTTCGGAGGTTGACTTGAGCGAAGATAGAATACATTTTGTGCTCCATCCAAATGGAAAGGCCACTGGTGAGGTGTTTCTTGAGTTCTTGTCTCAAGAGGATGCTAAGAAAGCTTTGAAGAAACACAAGAAAATAATTGGACCCCGCCGACTCAAAATCCGTCCTGCTACAATTGTGGACTTACAGGCTACAAATACTGAACATAGGAAAAAGCGTGTTGGCCACATTAGCGTGAAAGAATGCAACAATGAGCTCCAGTTTCCAGACAGTCAAGGCAGCTTGGTGAAGTGCGATAGTGAACCTATGTTGCTAGATAGTCACGGCAGTTTGGATAAGTACAATAATGAACATAAGTTGCTAGACGGTCCAGATATTGTGAAGAAATCCAACAATGAACCTAAGTTTGTCGACAGACCCGGTAGTGTGAAGAAATCCAACGACAAGCTCCAGTTTCCAGACGGTCAAGACAGCTTGGAGAAGTGCAGCAATGTACCAAAGTTGATAGACAGTCATGATAGCGTGAAGAAATCCAACGATAAGACCAAGTTACCCGAGGGTCACTTGCAAGGTAAACCAAAAATATCTGATGGTAACCAGAAAGTATACACTGAAGTCATAAGAATGGTAAATGTGCCTCCCTCGGCTGATATCTATGACATTATTGAACTATTCGAAGAATTTGAATTGTCACCAGACAGACTGCACATTGTCTGCCAGAGAAATGGTATAGCTACTGGGATGGTGTTTGTGGAGTTTCAATCTGTGGAGGATGCCAAGAAAGCTTTGTCCAGACTTAGGATAAAGATCCACTCGCACTGTGTATTTCTTTTCCGCTCATCTAAGGAAGAAGCTATGCGAGCCATGAATGGGAAATAGTTAGATGACAGAAATTCCTATTAACATTTACAGTTTTGAATCATTGCTAATATAAATGAAGATCTTAACATTTGTTTCTAATGGCAGCATATACAATTGATTGCCCAGAATATGTAAACGGAAGCAACTGAATATCTCATCCCTATATGAACTAACAAAAATAGAAGAGTCCAAATTGCCCAGTATTTTTTATTATTGATAACCGTCAATCCATAATCGTCCAGTATTTTTTATTAATTGATTTTAATTATTATTAAAAATCAATTTAAAACAAGCGCTAAATGAATCCAAAACAACGTTAACATTAAGTTCTCGTGTTTCACAAGAACTTATTATTTATCTAGAAATCAACCCTAAAAACTTTTTTAAATTATACTAAAAATATATTTATGGATTCAATATTTGGGGCTACCAATTTTAAATTTCAGTCTATAAATATATTTACTTATTATCACAGATTCAATATTTGGGGCTACCAATTTTTGTAAATTTTGCGAAATAAGATACTTGGTGTTAAATCTGAAGATATACATAGTTTTGCAACATATCAAAACGACAACTTTGTTCTTACGTATAATCAAAGTCCATGAAGTAGCAGGTGAACGCAGCATTTTCCAATCAAATGAAGCCAAATTTTATTCCATAAACAAAAAAACCAAAAAAAAAACAGAAAGCAGTCAGTGTCATCCCCACCAAAAACAAAACGACATCGTACTACGCACACTCATCCACCACCAACCACGACTTTCTGAATACTCGCATCACTACACAAACCATAAATACACACACCGATAGCTCTTCCTCGTCCAGATCTCATCATAAACAACCAAAAATGGCCGCCGCATCTTCCCTCATGCCCTCCTTCTCAAAAACCCTAATCCCATTTCCAACCACACCCCCAAATTCCACGCCCTCAAACCAGCAACCGCCGCTCGTCGACTCTCCATCTCCTGTGTCGCATCTTCCACGCAACAACTCCACGCCACCAAAGATCGTGTCTTTAACTTCGCTGCCGGACCCGCCACGCTCCCTCAATCTGTCCTTAAAAAAGCTGAATCTGAATTGGTCGATTGGAATGGATCCGGAATGAGCGTCATGGAAATGAGCCACCGTGGGAAAGAGTTCTCCTCCATCATCCAGAAGGCTGAATCGGATCTCCGTCAGCTACTCTCCATCCCTGATGATTACTCCGTTCTCTTCCTCCAAGGAGGTGCAACGACCCAATTCGCTGCCATTCCATTGAATTTGTGTAAATCTGCTGATGAGGTGGATTACATTGTCACTGGGTCGTGGGGCGACAAGGCGTTTAAGGAAGCGCAGAAGTATTGTAAGCCCAAGGTGATCTGGTCTGGGAAATCTGAAAAGTATACAAAGATTCCAGCTTTTGAGGATTTGGAGCAGAGTGCGCAAGCCAGGTATTTGCATATATGCGCCAATGAGACTATTCATGGAGTTGAGTTTAAAACATATCCAACAATGCGCAATCCAGATGGGATTTTGATTGCTGATATGAGTTCTAATTTTTGCTCTAAACCGGTTGATGTGAGTAAGTTTGGTGTTATATATGCTGGTGCGCAAAAAATGTGGGACCTTCAGGTGTTACGATTGTGATTATTAGGAAGGATTTATTGGGTAATGCTCAGGATATTACGCCTGTGATGCTTGATTACAAGATTCATGCGGATAATAATTCGCTGTACAACACGCCACCATGTTATGGGATTTATATGTGCGGGTTGGTGTTTGATGATTTGCTGAAGCAGGGTGGGTTGAAAGAAGTGGAGAAGAATAATGTTAGGAAGGCGAAGCTTCTGTATGATGCAATTGATGGGAGTAATGGGTTTTATAGATGTCCGGTTGAAAAGTCTGTTAGGTCATTGATGAATGTTCCGTTTACTTTAGAGAAATCTGAATTGGAAGGCGAGTTTGTGAAGGAGGCTGCCAAGGAGAAGATGGTTCAGCTTAAGGGACATCGCTCTGTGGGTGGTATGAGGGCTTCAATTTACAATGCTATGCCGTATGCTGGGGTGGAGAAACTAGTTGCTTTCATGAAGGAATTTCAAGCCAAGCATGCTTGAGTTTTGGTTGGTACTTCTGAAGCCTGGTATTCTTCCCACTAAATTATTTGTACTAGCTTGATCCAAATTTCCTTTGTCTTGTTTCGTTTTGGTCAGTGAGTTGCTCAATGTTGGTTAAGGATTGAGACAGTTTTGTCTTTTGGCGAGACTAAACCTGTGAGAAGTTATCTTATTGAATGTTTTAATAGTAACTTTTTGAAACCTTGTGTTGTTTTATGCGAATTGATAAATGTTGAGAACTAGAGGCACAAGGAGCCAGCAGTAATAATATTATTAAGCATTGAATAATTCTTCATGCCGGTCTTTGTTGTTTCGTAGCTGCATTATATGTTAAAAATGGTGCAAAAGCACCTTTGTTAGCTTGGCCAATGTCCCTTAGAAACTTGGAGACTAGATTTAAATTTCTCAGGCTATTATGATTCTTTATTTTTATTTTTTTTATTTTTATTTTTTTTAATCGAACCAATGATTCTTTATTGATAGTGGCCTTTTTAAAGTTTAACCTATTTTTAGTATTTCGAAAGTTGTTTGTATTTATTTACTTTGATTGTGATCAAATATTTTTGAGAGTGGTTAATTAACTAAATGCATTATTCCTTAACCTACTGGAGTTGGTGAACTTGAACCAATACCTTAAAGTCTGCTAAAATTTCAATATTGTTATGTTACAGTGCTTAAAGATATGTTCCATAATTTTACGGGAAAAGTGATATTTATGGCCTCATAAGCGTGAAGGAATTAAGAGAAACCATTCTACAGTTTGGGTATTTAATTTATACAGGCCGAAGAAATCAGTATAATATTTTACCTTTTAATCTGCCTCGTGATCTTTGTACCTATTGTAACCGTTTATCGGAAAAAAATTTGTCTTGATCTTGTCTATGAATGAATCATTTATGCAAATAATCTCATTTATGCACTTTTATGCAAATTATCTGAAAATATGAACTTTATAATTATATACTCAATTTTATCGAAGTGAAGCATTTTCATCAATAATCATAAGTATAAATTTGGCTAATTAGAAAACATATCTGCGAATGAGGTTGACATGATAGCCATTTATCTCATTCCTTAATAATCAAGCAATCACGTGATAGCAAAATCATATAAATAATATCAAATAATCAATTTTTAATTCTCCAAAAACAAATAATAAAAATTCCAAAACAGCATATCCCTTGTTGTCTTGCGACATCCTCATTTATATTAGGGGTAATTGCAGTAAACCACCATTATAATACCCCGTTTTGCAGTAAACCACCATTTTAACAACTAATTGCGAAATGAGTATATTATAATAGCTCCGTTATCAAAAAACCACCATTGACACTATTCCGTTAAAACTTCCGTTAAGTGCGTGTACACGTGGAAATAAAATATTATTTTATATTTAAATTAGTTACCGAAAACCACTATTATAATCACAGTTTTACGAAAAACCACCATTTTAATAACTTATTATCAGAATACTACAAACTGCACTGTTCATGCTAGATCAAAGGCTCATATGATAATTTTACTCGTTAATAAGTATCTACTAGCTACATGGTGCTTTAATTTAATCTCGATGAAAGTCAATGAAGAAAATAATGTTAGAAAATGCAAAATGAAACTCTTGTTTGAGAGTTTCTTATCAATGTTTGATGATTATCGATTGCACGATTCAAATATAAATAATTTTCTCATTTTATCTTATGAAATATGATTTATTATATCACTACTTTTAAACTCTAATTGTTTTTCTATATTGTTCTTAAATATCGACTTTGAGCTAAAATATAACAGCTTCTCACCAAACCCGCAACTACAAATATGTTTCCATTAGGTTTCGTGTCTAGTATGGATTATAAATCAATAAACGAATACTGTCTTACTAATCAAAGATAGCCACAATCGTAGCCTCAACCTCATTCCCTAGCGTTACCTATATTCAGATGGTGGTTCTTGATGATTGGGATATTATAATAGACTCATTTTGTAATTATTTGTTAAAATAGTGGTTTTTTTGCAAAACAAAATATTATAATGGTGGTTTTTTGAAATTGTCCGAATTAAAGTTATATACCCACGCGCTATATGGCGCGTGTTTTACAATTTCTAACGGAGTTGTGAAAATGGTGGTTTTTTGATAACGGAGCTATTATAATATACTCATTTCGCAATTACTTGTTAAAATGGTGGTTTACTGCAAAATGGGGCATTATAATGGTGGTTTACTGCAATTACCCCTTTATATTAATCATCATTAGCAGCTGCCCCTCTCGCCCTCAACATCTCCGATCAATTACGCGTTCTCCAAATCTCATTTATCCCGTTTTAGTTTTTTCATCATCAATTTTCAACTTCATATGCAGCTGGGATTTGTTCAATTGTCCATCCTAACACCTTTATATCTCGCTTGCTCTCCCAGTTTCCAGGTGTTTGAGCATCTAGAAGCCATTCTGCTATCTGGGTTTTCTTCAAAATTGCATCTTTTGAAGGACTGAATTCTTTGACATTTTATGATTTTTGACATACTTGTGATTTTGATGAGGTCAAAATTGGGTTGACTCTTGTCTTGGATTATTAACTTCAAAGTTTTGTTATTGTTGATCATCATATAATCAATGTCTTTACTTTGTGGAGTGCCTCTGTTAGAGTGTGTATACTGCTTGGCGTGCACTCGATGGGCGTGGAAAAAGTGTATGCATACGGCAGGACATGAGAGTGAGAATTGGGCAGAAGCGACTCCTGAAGAGTTCGAGCCTGTTCCTCGTATTTGCAAGTACATTTTAGCTGCGTATGAAGATGATTTAAAGAATCCTGTTTTTGCTCCGCCAGGAGGGTACGGAATTGATATTGATTGTGTGATTACAAAAAAGAGTTATAAAGATACTCAAGGTCGTGTTCCGCCGTATTTGTTGTATCTTGATCATGCTCATAAGGATATAGTTTTGGCAATCAGAGGTTTGAATTTGGGGTCTAAAACTGATTATAAAACTTTGCTTGACAACAAGAAGGGGCAGAGAATGTTTGATGGAGGGTATGTGCATAACGGGTTGTTGAAGGCGGCTGCATATGTTTTGGATACCGAATGTGATACTTTGAAGGAATTAGTCGAGAAATATCCAAGTTATACATTGACTTTCACTGGACATTCACTAGGATCTGGCGTGGCTGCTTTGTTAACTATTGTTGCTGTTAGTAATCGTCAACGATTGGCATATATTGACAGAAAGAGAATTAGGTGTTATGCGATTGCTCCTGCTCGATGTATGTCCTTGAACTTGGCTATCCGATATGCAGATATAATCAATTCTGTTGTGCTTCAGGTAGCTTACAGTAATCTATTTCTATATGCTTTCTTATTCAATTTTTTGTGAAAGTAAATAGTTCGATTCTGAATTAAAATTCAGATTGTTTTAGTTAGTTATACCATTCAAGTACTGTGACAGGATGACTTTTTACCGCGAACAGCTACACCTTTGGAGGACATATTTCGGTCCCTCTTCTGGTATGTTTTAGGATACTTTAAAATAAAAAGCTTATTATATCACATGTTATAATATAATTTTAACGTGCAAGGTATTTAGCATTTGATGCGTTAAGTTTTGTTGAAATATTGAATGTATTGTTGAACAGTTTGCCATGCTTGTTATGCTTGAGATGTATGAGGGACACGTGTGTACCAGAGGATCATCTCTTGAAAGATCCAAGGAGATTATATGCTCCAGGCCGCTGCTATCATATTGTCGAGAGAAAGCCATTCAGGTTGGAATTGTATTTGATGTGTTGTAATCTCAATTTAGTAGCAGGCTCCGACATTTTGATTTGCGGGTTGATTACGTTGTATTGCGTAGCAAACTCAATCTTATTTCAAACAAAGGTGCTTGCACCATTATTCTGAATCTGTATTTTTTAAAACACACTGAGTTTGCAGAATTGGAAGATTTCAACCAGTGGTGAGGACCGCTGTTCCTGTTGATGGAAGATTTGAGCACATAGTCCTTTCTTGCAATGCCACATCGGATCATGCCTTGCTTTGGATACTAAGAGAGTCCGAAAAGGCGCTGGATGTAAGTTCTTAGTTTATGTTTTTCTGATTTCGCAACTTAGACTATATTAATCATTTTTTAAACAACAGTTCTTGAATTATTGCGAGTCTCCAGTCACTTTTATCAATGTTAAAAAAACAACATTTCAACAGGAATCAAGAATTATAACTGTATTGACGTATTAGATACAATTACATGACTTGTCTTGTAATTACTTGGTTTATTTTTCCTCTTCTTGATTCTTTTGATTCATTTGTCCTAGTTGTTTGTGTGTTGATGATCTCAGATAATGAATGAGAAATGTAAGACCATGGATATACCACCAATGCAAAAGATGGAACGGCAAAAGACGCTAGCTAAAGAACAAAATGAGGAGCACAAGGCTGCACTTCAAAGAGCCATAACGTTGGACATCCCACATGCCTTTTCTCTTTCAGGTGATGAACAGCGGACAGACTACGTGCATGACAATACAAGTGTACAATCCTCTACCTCGTATTCAGTTAGTTTCACCCTAAAGAGAAGCAAGTCATCGGGAAACTGGGATGACCTGATTGAACACCTTTTCGACAAGGACATTAATTAACTGCGCAAAATTTCAGTCTCAAATCAGGTAAATAAATTAAATACCAGCACCTATGCGAATCCAGATATTCCCAAACTCTTGTAATTGTTGTGAAGATAAGTTTTTTACGTAAATAAGAATCACATGTATGAAAACCATTGTGTTGAATGTAAACAAAGTTGAGAGAGTTTTTATATGATCCTCCTACTGATTCGGTTGTTACAAGTCGTACAAGACAAATGCATGTGAAAAACCCATCAGTACAAGATCAACACTGACAACTATACCAAAAGTAATGGCATAGATAAAGGAAATTCCAGGACTAGCCGAGTTACCTTACATGAATTATTTCCACAGCTAATGGTGTTGCCTTGTAATTCCTGAACACCAGAACTCGCTGGGAACCTTGCAACCATATCTATCAAAATATGAATATGGTAATGCGGTGAAGGGTTCTAAGGAGGACGTGCATCTTTCAGTAAAATGGAGGGACATGATATCAGCCGTAGATTTTTATTAATCTAATGGTTGATATTGGTAACCGTCAATCACCAACCGTTCCGTATTTTTTGTAAATCCAACCACTCAATTAATGAAAAACCAATTTTAATCTAAATCATCGAATTAATCAAATCAACAACCAAATTACATCCTTATATCTCACAAAATTTACATGTTTCTCTAGAACTCAACTCAGTATGTATGAATATAATTTATAATTTTCATAAGATTATATCAGTTGGCTGATCTAACGTAGAAGAAAGAAACTTCTAATCCAAATAAAATGAAACAACAATATTATGTTTTTTATTTCACTTTTACTTTTATTGTAATGTTTTACCTTGATGTTATTTTTTCGCTTTCACTTTTAATGTAATGTTTTATTATTAGTTTTATGTTAATAGTTTTAATGTTAAAATAGTAGAAAAAATCTTAAAAATTAATTGCATAATGTTATGGGGAAATAGATCAAGGAGGACATACATGTATACGTAGGACAGTAGAACACCATCTCAACCATTGATTTCTAATAATTTAATGGTTGAGATTGATAACCGTCATTCTCAACCGCCCGTGTATTTTGCATATTCAATTACCTATTTAAATTAAAAATCAACTTAATCTAAACCGTCAAATTAATCAAAATTAACGGTTGAGATCGTGTCCTTCCATCTCACAAAAATTACTTATCCCTCAGAATCCTTACTCATGTATGAAGAAGTAATTTAATTTTCCTAATAGTTTGATTTCATTTGTCCTATTTGTTTGTGTTCGTTGATCAAGTATGTAATGTAGATTAGCTAGGCGTTATTATTTTCACAACTAGTTCATTTTGTTCTTGCACCTTTGTCATTTCAAACCATATTTATTAAAATTATAAGATAGATTATACCCTCAGGTACGTAGAAAAAAAAGTCGAAATGAAACAAAATTAGTCGTTTGGCACACCACTGCATTGAGGTGATCTGAAAAAGTGAACTCTGAGCTTATTTTGTTTATTGAAATACTTAACAAAGCAACAGGATTGCAGGAGGCTGGAATTAAATCTCTGCATCAAGGTCGAGAGCAAATCTGGTTGGTCCCAAATTATTCACAAATGTTACACACTTGTGCTGGGGAAGATGATCAATCTTGTCGAGCTCATCTTCAGTTAATGACCAATCGAATATTTCAATGTTGTTTTGCATTCTTTCCTTGTTGAAGCTTTTAGGCACCACACTCACTCCTTGCTCGTACAACCATCTCATTGATATCTGAAATTTGCTTACCTCTTCAAAACTTCATACATAACATTTTAACAAGATTATTGACGTAAGTATTTTATTTTGTACCTGTGCGACTGTTTTTCCTTTAGCTTCAGCAATCTGTTTTAAAACATCAGAATTCATGAGTTTGTCGCCGCCCCATTTAGTCCCTGGAGCACCCAGTGGAGAATAAGCTGTGATATGAATACCATTCTCCTTACAAAACTTGCGCAACGTCTTCTGATGCCAAGTAGGGCTCATCTCGACCTATAATTTGATTGGAAAAAAACTCATTGACAACATTTTTCATAATATGATGTTTAATTTCAGAACTAACTGCCATTCAAAGAAAGTTGTTTCTAATAGCAAAAGGACTGAGATACTAACTTGATTAACAGCAGGAGGGATCTTGGCACTTGAAAGTAACTCGGTAAGCTTTTTGCAGGAGAAGTTACTGACACCAATGGCCTTGGTAAGACCCAAGTTTTGGCATTCCTCCATAGCTTCCCAAATGGACTTAATATCCAAAGGGTGCACCTTTTCTTCTCTTGGCGGCATTGAGCGAACATCAGCGTCCAGTTTTAATGGGAAATGGATGAGGTACAAATCCATATACTCTTGCTTCAAGCTCCTGTTAACAAAAAAATACATGCCTCTAATCAAATAGTTAATTTTCTACATTTTATTTTGAGAAAAAGAATTTTTAGGATGTGTACTTGAGGCTGGTTCGGATGGCAGGGAGGACGAGGTGAGGCTCAGCAGAAGTGGCCCAAAGCTTAGTAGTGATGAATAACTCATCGCGTGATGCAATGAGACCTGTACTTAAAGCCTCAGCAATCGCCTCACCCAAAGGCCCTTCAGACCTGTAACCAAAAGCAGAGTCGAAGTGTCGATAACCGGTCTTAATAGCCTGGATGATCGCTGCTCGTACCACAACTGGATCTGTAGGAGGGTTCCCACTGGCGGTGCCTAAACCAATCAGAGGCATGGTAACATGACTTGTAAGAGCAACTTCAGGTATCATAATGGCCTCCTTAGTTTGAAGAAGAGTTAGTTTCTGCTTGTCTTTAACATGCTGCAAGCTGTTCAGCTATTTCATTTATAGACAGTAGACACTCTAGAGTTTGGTATTGTAAGGCTGTTCTGTTAGAGAAATTGAATGCAAAATTGTAGTTTAGAAAGGGACTGACAACTAAATAATATTAGAGGACAAGATGCTGATTGATGAGTAAGCTTTTTAGAATATAACCTGTCCTTGTGGATGTACATATTTGGATATAAATAAGGGTTAATTTCAAAAAAGGGTCTTGTACTATCGTCCAATTTCATTTAGAGTACGGACTATCCAAATTTTCAAATTGAGATCCGGACTTTCCCAATTTAATTTCAATTTGAGGCCCGGACTATCCCAATTTTCAAATTGGGGTCCCAATTTTCAAATAAAGGTCCTAATTTTCAAATAGAGTGTTAGACTATCTCAATTTTCAATTAAATAGTACTATACTGAAGAAAATTTCAAATAATTTATATTATTTAACAACAACATTTAAAATATTAATTTAAATTTAATTTATATAATCATATAATTTAACTCTTTTTAATGGATGGTTTACAGAAGGCCTTTTCGGTAGGTTAATTAGACTAATATTTTTTGGCAAAGATTGTTGTGCATATATTTGATATAAAATATATTATAATAAAATAAAATATGATATAATAATTATAAAGCCGTGAATTGGTATTCTGGGAATGGAAATGTGGTTTCATTTGTATGTAATAGTCCAACACCCTTTTTTGTAACTAACCATTTATTTTATTATTATATATTTTATATCAAATATATGCACCACAACAATCTTTTCAAAAAATACTAGATTAATTAACCCAATAAAAAGACTTTTGAAAATCCATCCATTAAAAGGAGTTATAATAAATTTTATAAATTAAATTTAAATTATAACTTTAAATGTCTTTGAATTGAAAATTGAGATAGTCTAACACTCTATTTGAAAATTAGGACCTCAATTTGAAAATTGGGATAGTCCGGACCTCAATTTGAAAATTTGAATAGTCTGATACTCTAAATGAAATTGGACGATAGTCCAGGACCCTTTTTTGAAATTAACCCTATAAATAAAGCAAAGTACACATAATCTGATGAAAGAAAATATAAAACACCCACTCCATCATCAGTATCAGTAATTAACATTATATTGTAAAAAAGCTGTCTCAGCAAAATGTTTCATATTAATATTAGAAGCAATTAATGTTTGAAGCAAGTATAAGTTAGGAGGAATGCATGCATAAGAAGCAAGTTACTGTCGACTTCAGTCGATTTTCCTGAACACACAGAAGATGACACGACAGTATGGTTTGACAAATACACTAATCTGTCAGGTTGGGTTCAAGTTTTAAATGATTTTAAACCCTAGACCTTATCTGTCCCATATATCGCGTAGATTTAAATTTCTTTTTGTTGTAATAATTTGTATATACGATTAGCTAGCCACTTCCTTCCAATCACTTGTAAGTTGTAACCGATCGGTGCTTCAAACGTTTCTAAATGCATTATTGCATCGAGTTTAGGATCTGTCCAGTCCTCGAACAGGTGGAATTCCTGAAGATAATTTATTGTCGCAAATATATTGATCGAGTAATGAATGACTTTGAAGTATCCACCTCTTTTGAAATACATTTAATTTACGAGAGAGGAGATCCTACCATTGCTGAAACACTCTATTCACACACCAAACACAGTACCATGCTGCAATAAGAGTTTGAATGCAGCAAAACTCATTTTATACTGTGTACAGTTGAGTTCTCAAGTTTCAAAAACAAACCAGTGTTTGAATGCATAGATGCGCCACATTTTTTGTGTATAAAAACTTCATCCATTCTTCAACAATAAATAAATTATGACTAACCTCTTCAATATCTTGAATACCACCTTGCATGGCTATCATAAGGAGAATATGATCTATCCCTTCTAGGGCGTCCATCGTATGGTGAACAACTAGGCAAATAGTCACGACTTCGTTGGGGAGGTGAGCGACTTGGGGAATAGCCACGAATTCTTCGGGAGGTGAGTCGCGTCTTCCTCTAGGAGAATAGTCTCGCCTTCCTGTAGGAGGTGTTTGCCTAGGAGACCTTCGTGATACATATCTATTCCTAGGGTCTTTAATGAAGAAAAAAAGGAGCATCAGATAGATGTTAATAAAGTAGGAAAGCTTCGGAAACTTATTGGCATACAACTTGCTTTTTCTCTAACCTCTCTCAAGGGTTTCCGTACGAATTTCAGATCTGGGCTGGGGAGGACGGCCGCCTCGGAGGTGGCTGCTCCTCCTCCGCCCCTGTTTCCTTTGCTGTTTCTGGTTGTTTTCCGTTCGGTTTCCTTTTCCTGTTATGCTTTCCCTTTCAATAATGGTTTCCTCTAGCCGTGAGTGCTAGCTTTCCCTCAAGCCATGAGATTGTTTTCTGCCCCGTTTCGGGGATTGTCTGGTGGTGTTTCGAGGGCGGTCTGCCATGGTTCTGTGTGCTCGGTCACGGGTTGAAGGTCGCCTTTTGCGGGGAGGAAGGGCTTGGTCGTCAATCCAAGCCTCCGTGCGATTTTCGGCCTGGTGGCGGACCGGATGGGACTGCGGTGATGAGCGTCTGTTGGATCTGAGCGCCGGACGGCGACGGGAGGGCGGACTGGGGTCGGGGACGGCTGGATCCACGGAGTGCGAGGGGCTGGGGTTCGGGGCTGAGGCGTCTGAGGCTTGCGGATGGATTCGGCTGGGTTGGTCGCTCGCGGGTTGGTCGACGGTGGGGGTTGGATTCGGATTCGACGGCAGCTGGGTTTCGTTCCGACGGCGTGAGTGGCGCGGTGTGGATCTGCTGGCAGGGTTGGTCGACGGTGGGGGTTGGATTCGGATTCGGATTCAGCCCGGCGGCGCGGGTGGGGAGGTGTGAGTGGAGCGGCGTGGATCTGGCGGCGGTACGAGTGCTAGGGTTTCTGGGCATGCTGGGCCTGCTGGGCCTGCTGGCCTGATGGGTTGACTCTTGGTGCTGGTGTCCACTGCTGGGTCTTGATGCACTGCTGGGTCTTGATGCTTGTGTCCCTCGCCTGGGCTTTGTTGTCCTGTCCCTGCTCTTTGTTTTCCTGGGCTCTGAGCCTTGAGGTCCTCCTGTTTTTCTGTCTTGGCTGCTGTGGTGAATTTTCTCGAGTCCGGTGGGTATGGACTGTGGTGAGTTCGTTGGGATGGTGCCGTACGTGGCCTGCTCTTCAATCGTCATTAATGAGATTTCCTAGATGTTGAATGTCTTTGTGTTTTGTCCCTTCGGTTTGTTTCATTTGCTCGCATTGTAAGATTATTGTCTATGTAACAATCTCACCTTGAATCAAAAAAAAAAAGATAGATGTTAATAAAGTAGCCTCCAAGGACATGAACAAGGGGTTGTCTTCTGACCTTCTCGACTATTAGCTAGCCCAAGATACTGACCAGGTGTTGGGGTTCTTGGCCTCTTCCTGCGCGACTGAAAGCAAATATTACGGTCTCAGTGATGTATTCAACAAAATCAATGGAAGCTCATTAGTGTAACAAGCTTTAAAACAATTAAGAAGCGCAGACAACAAAATCCACGTCACATATGCAATACCATCGATACTTGGTATTTAAGTAGTATGATGTCCGTTGATTAGTTGAAAGGGTTGTAAGTGAACTTTGTTGTAGAATGGCTGTTAGGCAGTAATGTGACTATATCTAGTTGATTGATCAAATGCATTTGAATGTATAAGCTGGCCACTGATCTAGCTGTTTCACTAAAAGAAAGATAAGGGTGATATCATGATTGCTGCCAACAGGAATTGGCAAACATATTCTGAATATAACAGCAAACCTCAAATGTCAAGAACAATAAAAAACATGGTGACACGTGGAACTTCCTTACATATGAATTAGGATTAAATTGGAATGAATTACCTTCTCCACAGTTATATAGCGGCCTTCAAGAACAGACTGATTCAAATATTTGATGCAACGATTAGCATCCTCAACAGTGTCCATTGTGACAAATCCAAAACCACGGGATATGCGCGTGCGAGGCTCCATGACTATAAAACAGGAAGCTACCTGCATTTCAACCGAGACTTGGCTAAAGAATTCTCTGGCATTTTATGTGCAAGTAACTCATTTGACATAGAATTGAGGAGAAATATAAAAAATGGAATAAGAAAAGAAACTGCTAATCAAATTGATGGATAAAAGTGACCTTTCCCTCCTTAGAAAAGTGCTGTTCGAGATCCCTTTCAGTGACTCTAGATGACAGGCCAGTGACATAAAGGGTGTTCCCAGGATTTATCACCTCAGAAGTCCTGTTTAGCAGAAAACAACACTTGAGACAATGTCAATAAAATCCATACAAACCTTCCATGACTTGTAGATCGTGATCTGTCCCTCAATCTAGGTGGTGTTCTGGACCTTGGTCGTGCTCTCCATGGTGATTCACTCCCTCCTGAGTACCTAAAATGACAGTTTCCAGACCTCAAACAAAGCTTATCAATTCAAAAAAATAAAAATAAATACAAGGCTGGTTTCTACACGCAGAGATCAGATAGCGAAAATGAACATCTCTGAGTTAATATTTGAAATGTGATCGGCGCCCAAAACTCCTTTTTATTCAAAACATTGCAAAATATGAACAAATGTTTATTCTTTATTTTTCATCAATGGATTCACTCATACACACTGTTGTTATACACGCTTAATTTCCCCACCAATCCATGTAAAAACTATTCACAACACGATCAGTTTATACACTCTCAAGTAGTCAACACGTCAGGAAGTTTCGCCGAATATACACCGATGACACTACCACCTGCATCCGGAAAGTTCTCATGTCCTGGTAGAGGTAACACTTTGCCTTCTTCAGTTACTTTTATGGGATATTTGAGAAGGTGGCCTTGTAAGGTTGAGAAACTATTATCTGCAAATCTTTTCCAATTGTTCCAGGGCTATTTCATTTACTTTCCTAACGCATTCCACACTCTCTGGCGTCTCAAATGTTTCATTTAGCATGCCGAGATGCTCTGCCCAAAGTGATTTCGATATCCATAAACCTGTACACATTTTTATATAAGTATGTGTCAAAATTATGCAGTCCATCAAAATTATTATACAGACCTGGCCATGGGGATGTCTCCTTTTGGCAGCCCAAGTATGATGGGGTTGATAAGAACCCATTGCTATCTCGGTATCTTTCGTACCAGCCATGGATCGTTGGTTGATATTTGCAGATCCTATTATCACATACTCATCATCTACAATCATGCCCTTGGCGTGTACATAGATCATAAACCGCTGAAACTTGAACGATTCTGTAACCTGAAACATCATCAGAGAGCAATCTAGAGTTACATGATTCCATACATAAAAATCAAGATACCAAAATATCCACCAAAACCAGTCATTTGTAGCAGTGAAGACATGTGTAAAAATATACTTATAAAAAAACACCCAAACACAGTTTCAACAGTATCAACTCCAAATTTGAACAATCAACAATCTACAGGGCAACAAGAAAATTGATACTCGAACTATTTTGAATTAATTTGGTTTTCATTCTGGGCCGTGGCTAACTATGATGAATTGTGAACTATAAAATATGTTATGTTGAAACTTGCCTTATCAGCCCCGTTAGGGGCATTTGAATCAGTCTCAGCCAACATCTTGGGGGGTATTTCTTCTCGATTCCCAAGACAATAAAAGTTGAGATAATCTAGATGATTAAAATCCGCTCGCTCTGCAGCACTGAGTTCCCGAGCAATAAGTTGATACATCATCTCCATGGTCTGAGACTGCAAGAGATTTCAGCTAATAATTCAGTTTCTTAAACAAAATGAGCCAACATTAGACAATGTCAACGCTAAAATAGATACAACTATGAGTCAAGATTATATGTTTTCTGTTCGTAGATGTTCAACAGTAGCTAAAATAACTTTAACCTGCCAATAAAGGATTTCTTGCACCGTCGCTGTCTTGGGATCACCCTCGGGCCACATCGGTATCACAATATATACAGCAAATCTTTTCTTGCTGCTCTGATCTGACAATCTTCAGAGCCAATTCCATGGGGATCAAATGATCAGCTCCTGCTTGATACAAAACCTTGAGCAGTTTAGTCTAAAAGCACTTGGTATTAGTTAAAGATCTTAAAAGGGAATAAAATAGGTAACTAATGCCCGATACTAGCTTTCAATTACAGTTATTTTTTTGGTCGCTTGACATCTAGCTAATAAATATATAAAGTTTGAATCATAATCCGTCTATTCAACAAGTTCCAGTTCCAACATGGGAGTTGCCGGAGAAGGATAATGAGCTGCTAAAAACACATTTAAAAGCCATGGTTAAATTGACATAGAAACTTGATCACCTGCATCTTTATAAGATGGCCATGCATACGATGAACCAAGAAAATATTGGTTTTCTATATAAATGAAATGCTGCGCGGATCTGATTGCTTGAATGTATGCTGTTTGAATGCTTTTATCAATCACCATATTCTTCGAACAAACCAAGTTCTGAGTTGCAGTATAAATCCCAAATTTAGCAGCAAAAATACTCACAAAATATTAACTAGGTATGGAAAGAGGAAAAATATATCGATCGAGTGAGATGAACAAACCAATGACTTTGCAGTATCCACGTCTTTGGGAAAGCCTTTAAGTGATCCCGAGTCAATGGACCGAAAGATCTACATATCATGCATAGCAAATGAGGTATATTTTAATGAGGTAGAAGGGTAAAATGGGTTATGCAATGAGCTAGCAATACGAACCTGAACATGCCAAGTTTCAGGATCGTTCTCTTTAGATACCCATACAGATGGTTCATCTTTTGGAACAAATGTAATTTTGTCATCTTTTTTGTCAGGGATTGGAGGACTGATAATCCATGAGATGCGTTCAATTTTGATCAAAGAATCATCATGAAAATCTTTACTTTTGATCCGCAGTCCAAATTTTCTCCACCGTGTTGCCTTTACCCAACGTTGCTGAAAGTTCATAAGGACATCATAAGCAGCCGGACCTTCTAATCTTGAATGTAGATCATGCCAAGGTTCCCTTGGTACCTTTAGTCCTGCCTAAGATTTCAAAATAATTATTAATATATTGTCAAACACAGAAAACCACAAGTGAACCTCTGCTCCAACATACCGCACACAGTTCAAAAATACCACAAATGATAAAATCAAGGGGTAAACAATTAGTAGTTGTACACAAGATATATGATAGACATGCTAGGCACTTTTAAGGCCGAACCCCATTATGATCAAGTAAGAGGCTAAGAACCATTGAGATTGTACTACTCACCGCATAGGTGGGATTATGGAAATCACCCTGGTATACAGAGTCGAGAGCTTGAAACAGGCGATGCTCGGGAGTGTCATAACGACCATCACATAGATCAAGCCCTCCAATGAAAGAGGTTATCTTTCTATTGTTACCAGACGCCTGGGTATCTACAATCACACACTTCTGGTGGTGCGTGAATATACCTCCAACGACCTGGATAAATGTCAGCAAAAGTCAAACCAGTTATAAAAGGGTAGCATTTAGCAAACAGAGCAGACTTGTAATGCTTGCGCAAAACAAATAAAATATAATTAATAATATACTGAATATGAAAGAAGTAACTTGTAAGTTTGTTATCAACATGCCTGTTGTTTGATAAAGCCAAGCTTGGAACTTCCATAACGTGGTGCCAACACGCAGGTAACTGAGGAATGCTTAAAAAACTTTCTGAGTTCCTCGTCATGAGTAGCCATCACTCCCTCCTAAACATAAGTTAGAATGTGAAGGAATGTATAATCATGAATTGATTAGTGGACCTGTGGAATTTTAGTTTTCACAAGCGATTGCCACGTCAAGTGATACATTAGTTGTTTTGATTCAGAATGACCATACAGTGATAAAAATGACAATCCCTGACCTACAGGCGTCTCTAGATTTACAATGCCAAATACAGTGATACTGCCTAATTGCACTTGAACGTTGCAGTATAGTACAGTTGATGGATATAGTTGGCCTAAATAGTTTTATAACAATTTGCCAAACAATTTTAGGTAAGAGTAACAGTGTAGAGAAGGCAAGTCAACCGTAAAATTTTTTAGAGATAAACAACTGTAATTCAAATTGGAAAACATCTAATACACAAAGCAAAGACTATTTAAATTGCATACCCACATACCGTTTTTATGAAAAGTTTGTCGTGGGAGGTTTTATCATCCCAAACAAGGAGCAAAACTCGAACACCTTCCTGAGATTTATACTTTAGCAACTCACCCAACGTCAAATCCCCACCCCTAGGCAACGGCCTAGATTGCTCTCTAACAAGCTTAATCTTATGATAAACACTCCAACCCACAATGTAAATCATATGATGAGCTTCCAAAATGGCATGACAAATATCTTCCCAACATTTCTGATGCTCAAAAATCCTCCCTCCATCCAATTCAATCTTCGGCAACAAACCATCCGGCACATGCGCATCCTGATACAATCTAACCGACCCACCTTTCCTCAACGGAAAATACGTATTCCTAACACCCTTATGCTCCGGATCACCAGCAATCCCATGTCTATAAATCTCATTCTCCTCACACGGCGTGAACCTCATCTTCACAAATAACTTCGTCCCCTTTTCTCCAACTTCCCACTTCCATCAGTCACCTGAAACTCCTCATCTATCTCCCTCCCACTCGCAACCCTCCGCGCGGAAACCAACACTCTCCCAATCAATTGCGCACCAAACACATCATCATCCTTAACTAAAAACTCAAAATTCACAACCGGATGCGCTAATGGTACATTAAATCGTTCATTCCATCTAGGGTTTTTAGCATTATTAATCACGCGCGTACGCGCTACGGTTGATCCAGGCACGTTTAATGTAACGTAAGGATCGCTGTGTATACCTTTTGCGTGCAGCGGAAGCTTCTTCTTATTCGTAATTGAATCGTTCGCCGGTTTTGGTTGATTTTTGAAGGATTGGCAAACGAAGCAGCGGCGGAGACGCTCAGAGGCCATATCCATGTTTGGTAAATTGCGTGCCTCGATGATCGTGAGGTCTAAATCTCCGTGGAGGTAAATCGGTTCGTCTTCGCTTCCTCGTACTTCTGCCATCGGTTTGAATCAATGGAGAGTGAAGCTGCAGGTGGTGGAGATCGGTGGAGGAAACTGTAGAAGGTGAAACGGTAAATGGGTTGGAACTTGGAAATTGGAATAGATCTTGGCGGTTTGATGCCGATGAGGGTATTTTGGTAATTTTGTATTTTTTATTTGGTGAATCGGGTGGGAGTTCCAACGTGTGGATTGCGATTCGGACAAGCTCCATTTGAATTAAAAATAACAACATTGTTTTATTTTTTTTACAAGTGAATTTCCTTTTTAAAAGACTAATCATTTCTGTATTACAAGTGTAAAAAAATATGTGGATTTGATTATCAAAGTTAGGGTAAAGGATGATATATATTTAATGTAATAAGGAAGGTTTGCATATCAACCTTAATTAAACGATTGATATTAAAATTATTAATTATTAAATTAAGTGATTAAATTGGCCAAAAATTACGCGTGGGTGAGATTGACGATTCTCAATACAATAGTTAGATTAATAAAAATCAATGACTAGGATGACATACTTCAGTCTCACAATAATCTATTTGTCATTCTTGAACCTTTTTCGTGACTATATATTATATCGATTATTAATTATAAAAGTATATTATGTTTTAATTAATATGATAAGAATTATGATCATGTGAGACATTAAGTAATTGTAAAACGAAAGAACAAAATCAAAGTCGTTGATTTGATTAGTCAAACGGCTGAGATTAAAGTTGGTTTTATTAAATTTGGGAGTTAAATTTGCGAAAAACACGGATCTGAATCCCATGCAGCTATTTGGTGCGACTACCAAAACGACGTCGTTTTGATATATTTTACTATAACCTTACGTAGTTTTGGATGAACTCTTTATCAAGAGTCGCTGTAAAGTATTGTTGCTGCATTGGATCCGAATCCGACTTCTTAACTTTAAATCTCATCCGTCGGATTATTTTAAAATCGACGGATGAGATCATGTCGTTAATAGACAACCTTGCATTTTAAATATAGAATATATAATTTGATAATATGCAATAAATTTGTGATGGATGATTCATACGAGATGCAGAGACAATTAAGTTTTATAGTTGTCTGATGAAATAAATTGGGGGGCATTTACAAGAAACAAAAGACTAATTTTGGGCAAACATTTAATATTATGCCATTGTCACAATTCGGGTTATTTCACGACTGCATTTTTACTTGGGGGTATTGTTACAACCTGTCAACCTGGCAAGTGTGATTGTGATAGCAAATGACGGGTTGATGACTTGTACGTGTGGGTATTGGGTTGCCACTATTGCACGTCAACAACTTTTTCTTTATCCATTTATTATGTGCTCCGCCTACTAACACTTGTACATTTTACAAGACTTGATACATTTTTTTCTTTTGCGTCCCATGAGCCACTTGTCAAGTTTGAAACACAAAAGCATAGATATTTCAGTTTGATAAGTATAAAATGAGTAACCTTGTCAAGGAATTGAAGTCATGCATGCAAGCAAACAAACAAACAACATGTATCTTACGTAGTATTCATTCTTTTCTTAGTGCACAAGCACAAGCATGCATTTGCTGGTTCTGTGTTCATTGAGAGGTTTACCAGCGGTGCCATGAGGCTTCAGCTTCATGGAAAGATCAACCATTTCTCATTGACTCTGAATATATCAAAGAAAACTACAAATTATACAAGCTCCAAGCTGATATATCAATTACCATGTGTTGTGCGCCCTCAAAAAACTCTCTTGACACATTCACGTACTTTATATTTAGAGTTTCTTGATCAAGCAGGTGGTGAGGTAGGCTTGATCAATACACCATAAAAGAACAAATGAGACAAAAATTATGTGGCTGATCTAGAAGGACACACAAATATTTGTGAGACCGTAGGACACGACCCCAACCTTAATTTCTAATAATCCAACAAATGAGATTAAAAGTAAAAAACCTCCAAATCCAACAGCCCCGTGTTTTTTGCAAATTTAACTGTCAGCTTTAATAAAAACTAACTTTAATCTCAACCGTCAGATTAATCAGATCTACGGTTCAAATTTTGTCTTTATGTCTCATATAAATGAAATGTCCTTATAGAATCTAACACATGTGACTTATGTACAAATGATGTCTTATTTGTCATTTGTAACATCGTTTTTGTCGCAGGAGTTGTCTGTCACGTATGAAGTGAGGCATATGACATACATGTCTGAGTTACTCACTAAGTGACTTAAGATCTTGATAACTGAGACAATGTTATAACTGTTATGAATTGTTGCTTTTTTGTCTTACACGAATACTAATTGTCGTAATTGTTTACTTATGTAGAGAAATGCTCTGGTGGATCCACCTAAATTGGTGGATCTGCGAGTCTCAATATTGACCCTTGGATGAATCAAGATGAAAAAAAAATGAATCAAGATGGGTGATTGAGAATGTGCCATGTGCCCCACTTCTAAATCTCTCACTCCATCAAGGACAAATTAGTCATAGTTAGTTTCCAAATATATTAGTTGTAATCAATGTTTCATTGTAAGTTTCAATTAATGCTATCAAATTAATCACAATCATTTCGTTTTTTCTCTCCTTAATTAATGCCACCATTATCACCTCCCAAGTTCTTACTCTCATCATTTGTAACTTATGACCACCCGTTCTTTTTCATTCCACCCCATTTTCAAATCGTTTAAGCTTCTAAACCCCTATTTTTTAACCAAATCGTCATTTAAACCGTTTTCAATGGATAATAAAGAAAATGATTGTCAAGGGATCTCCGGTTTTGCGCAAATGAAGAAAAAGTAGTAGGGCAAACATAGGACCTTCAAGTGCTTTTAAGTTGGCTAAATAGATGGTTGGTGGACGTTCACAGCAATGTGCTGATTGTACGCCCTGTTGAATGAAATTCAGTTTGTTTAGTTATCGCATTTCATTGTTGCATTTCACATGTGCATTTCACACATGCATTTTTATCTTGCATTTTTCAGTTGCATTTTTACAGTTGCATTAAGGCTACAATTATGTTACATTTTGCATTTTGCATTTTTACTTTTGCTTTAGGAAAAATCGACAACTAGTAAAGTTTCAGAATAAGGAGTGAGTGAGAAAGATATGTTGTCCCTGGTGAAAGAAATGTGCTCAACATTGGAAGCCACCACAGCTGGCAAAGTAATTGATTTCCCTCCCGAATATGCGAATTTAAAATGCAAATTATAAATACAAAACAAAAATGCAAAACGAAAATGCAGATACTAAATACAACCACAAAATCTCATCATCAATCTTTGAAAAAGCAAATCGAACAGGATACATGACCGGTACAATCTCATCATCAATCTGCAAACTCCATAGCCTCTCCACTCTCATCATTGCCGACTGGAAAGGCATCTTCGGCCAAATCCCTCCAGCATCAACCGACTTAAAGGCATAATCAGCCGTTTAATTGTCTTCCCAAATAAGTCACGAGCCTTTGGGTCGCCACGCTCCACTAGTATGTAAATCACTGCATCATTCTGTTTCAAACAGATTCAAAATAAAACACATTAAATATGCATCTACCATATGCAACTATAAAATGCAACTTCGAATGCATTTTCAAAATTAATGACAGAATTCACATCAAATATCCACATCACATACTCACCGTTCAAAATAAAATAAAAGCATATTTCAACTCACCCATTCTGCACAAATATCCTTGATAATTGTACATAACTGCATTTTCTTTTAGATAAATTAATAAAAGCCATAGCTAAAACTCAAATGATGAGACATTAGAAAATTCGTATCTATGAATACATGCCTCTCAACTTCCAAATCATCATATACTAAATTGTGTGTATAATAAGATGTAGAAAAGCCGTACTTGTGTGTCAAAATCAAAATAGAAAAGTAATTTGAAATGCAAATGCAAAACTAAATTGCAACACTAAAATGCAACACTAAAATACAAACCTAAGATGCGGAACTTAAATGCAAGTGCTAAAATCAAACCTCCCACAAATACAAAAGTCACAAAAGTCATCCACCTTAACCAAACTCGACAACACCAACAACAATGGTGACCCTACTTAACCAAACTCCCCAAGCTTCTAAGACTAACTTGTTATCTCAATAACCAATCTAGTAACCCCCTACACCCATACACTACTCTTTCCCAACACACTCATCCACCTACCAATCATCCCAAACCCTAATAATGATTCTCCCCACAAAATCAAGCCTTGTCTTCAATCATCCCAAACACACAACCTCTAACATTGTTAGAAACCCAATTACCTTCGATTAAAGCCGCGTTCCCTCATACCGTCTAATTCAAAACCACCTAGTTCCGTCTTCACTCTTCGTTGGTTGCCTAGTTCACCGTCGTTGCTTCTCGTGCCTCTTCTCCGTCTGCACTCTCCCCGGTCGAGGGAATCTTCATTGCCTCTTCACTCTCTCCGCCTTCCCTAACTAAAATGTGTTTGTAAAATGAAACTCTCAAATAATGAATTTGAAATTGGTGAGAGGTTTGAGTGGGCAATTGGTGAATGAATTTGAAATTGGTGACAGGTTTGAGTGGGCAATTGGTGAATGAATTTGAAATTGGTGAGAGGTTTGAGTGAGGGGTTAGATTAGGTAAATGACTAAGGTACCCTCCCAACCAGTCATATACCCAAACCATAGTTACAAATCAACCACACCATTTATTCAAATCTTTGACATGTGTCATCACAAAAACCTTTACATCTCTTAGATGTGTGGTTGAGATAAGGACTCATGGATCCACCATTTAGGATGGATCCACCGGATACGCACTCTACTTATGTATACAAAATTTACATTTAACGTCACATATGTTCTTTGAAATTGACAGTGTCTTTTATAAAAGGGTTAATTGCAGAAAATCATTATTATAATACCACATTTTGTAGAAAATCAACAACTATTTACGAAATGTCTCTGTTATCAAAAAACCATCATTGACATAGTTTCGTTAAAACTTCCGTTAAGTGTGTGTACGCGTGACAATAAAATATTATTTTATATTTAAGTTAATTACCGAAAATCATTATTATAATTCTAATTTTAAGAAAAACCACCATTTAAATAACTAATTATCAAAGTACTACCAATTGCACTGTTCATGCTAGATCAGAGGCTCATAAGATAATTTAACTTGTTGATAAGTGTCTACTAGCTACATGATGCTTCAATTTAATTTTGATAGATCTCAATGAAGAAAATAATGCTATAAAATGCAAAAGGAAACCCATGTCTGAGACTTTATTATCATTGTGTAATGGTTATCGACTGCTTGGTTCAAATATAAGTAATTTTCATCGTCTTATCCCTATGAAATATAATATATTATGTCACTACTTTTATACTCTATTTGTTGTACTATATTGATTTCTTAATAGTTCAACTTTGTGTTAAAGATATAACAACTTCTCACCGCACCCGCAACTGCAAATATGCTTCTGTTAGGTTTCATGTTGAATGTGGATCATAAATTAATGAACATAGTCTTGTAGCAAGAGGTATACTGCCTTGCTAATGAAAGATAGCCACAATCGTAGCCCCATCATCATTTCCAACTATTACCTATATATTCAGATGGTGATTTTTTGATAATGAGGACATTATAATAGAAACGTTTCGTACTTAGTTGTTAAAATGGTGATTTTCGGCAAACCAAGATATTACAATGCTGGTTTTCTGCAATTGTCTGAATTGAAGTTATATAACCACGCGTCGTGTACCGCGTACTCGCCGCAGGCCTATTAAAATGGTGATTTTTCGTAAAACTGGATTATAATAGTGGTTTTCGGTAATTAACTTAAATATAAAATAATATTTTATTGTCACGCGTACACGCACTTAACGAAAGTTTTTAACGGAACAGTGCCAATGGTGATTTTTTGATAACGGAAGAATTATAATGTATTTGTTTGGTAATTAATTGATATAATAGTGGTTTATTGCAAAATGAACTATTATAATGATGGTTTATTGCAAATAATCCTTGTTAAAATGGTGGTTTTCGCAAACCAAGATATTATAATGGTGATTTTTTGCAATTGTCCGAATTGAAGTTATATAACCACGCGTCGTGTGCCGCGTGTTTTATAATTTCTAATAATGTCGTGAAAATGGTGATTTTTTCTAACAACGATATTATAATAGATTCATTTCGTAATTAGTTGTTAAAATGATGATTTTCTGCAAAACATAGCATTGTAATAGTGAACAAATACCCCAATATTTTGATTGTTTCGCTCCTATACGCATCGACAGTGCATATTTCATTTCCCTTGATAATTTATAATTTGCACAAACACTCAAGTATCACAAAATGTAATCAATTCGTTACAAAAAGACAGCAGAATAAATTTGGGAAAGTGAATATTTAAATTAGTTACCTTCTGACCAAAACGTTAATTTCATTAAATAAATAAAAATAAACGGAAAGTGAAATACAAGGAAAGAAATCCAAGAGTCAAAAAAAGTTCAACAATGGCGAAATCTCGAAATTCGCGAACGAGAAAATCGTCGTCGCATGCGTTGCTCATTCTTCTCCTCATCGTCTCTCTACTCCTCCTCTCAATCATCATACTCGGCGTCCTCTTCGCTCCGTCCTTCTCCGGCCATTCCGCAACTGTCCGCAGCATCAACTCCATTTTCCGTAATAAATCAATCCAAAGGTATTCGTATCTTATGAGTCGGATCATTTTTGAATTTGAAAATTGTTGACTGTTTGATTTGTCTTTGAAGAAATGATGAAAATGCCGATCGCGATGGTGAGGAGAAGTGGACTGAAGTCATCTCGTGGGAGCCTCGAGCGGTCATCTATCACAATTTCTGGTCTCTTATTGAATTCTACGCTTTACTCTCCTTAAAAAGTATTTACAAATTAAGAATGACGTTGAATCGATACTTGTTCCGTGTACAATGACGTCCTATACAATTTACGAGTTTGTTATCATACAGGACGTTGATATATTTACCAAGCGTGCATAGTGAATGATAATGTGTATGAATGATTATTTAGTTGTTTTTATTAGTGATTAATAAGAATGCCGATTTATTATTTGATTGCAGTCCAAGGCTGAATGTGAACACTTGATCAATATTTCAGAGCCTCACATGGAGAAGTCAACTGTAATTGACCCAAAAACAGGGAAAAGTGTTGATAGCAGGTTAGAGTAATGTGTTCACCAAGCGTTGATGTATCATAATTTAGTATTGTTGAATGAGTATATATTCTGGTTATTCTATATATTTCATTTGCTTGTAATTAACGGATATGTAGGGTTCGAACTAGCTATGGAACTTTCCTTTACAGGCATCAGGATGCGATTGTCAGCGCAGTCGAAAAGAGGATAGCGGAATTTACCTTTATTCCTGAAGGTAATTCTTCCTAACTCAATATTAACCTGATAATTTCTTTGAAACTGGAAGTTTTACTAGATAATACCCATGCTCATCTATACCCTTTATTTATTTTCCTCGGCATTACAGAAAATGGGGAGGGCATTCAAGTTCTTCGTTACGAGCATGGTCAACTCTACGAGCCTCATACAGACTATTTTAATGATGAGTTCAACATTCGAAATGGAGGTCAACGTGTAGCTACAGTTTTGATGTACCTGTAAGTTGGAATAACATTTACTTTGTGCCATTCACACAGGGACCTTAAATCGACATCTCATGGCTTCTAATGGTTCTTTGTCTGTTATTTGGCCACAGCTCAAATGTGGAAGAAGGCGGCGAGACAGTATTTCCGTCTTTAGATGGTGACTTCTACTTGCCTCGGTCCGAACAGATGCTCCATTGTCCAAAAATTGGACTTGTTGTCAAACCAAAGATGGGTGATGCGTTACTTTTTTGGAGCATGAAGCCGGATGCAACTCCTGATAGAGCAAGTTTGCATGGTTAGTATCCTAACAGGCTAACACACTCAGTTTTCAAATGGTAATATCTTGCAACAAAAACATAATGTTGCCGATACATGGACCCTGTGTAGTAGGCTAGTAGCTCTCAAGTGTTGGTTTCCTTATGGTATGAGAATGTGAAAACAGCTAATCGTAAATTTTTAATATGCAAGTTATGTGATAATGTAGGTGGCTGCCCCGTGATCAAGGGAACTAAATGGTCAGCAACTAAGTGGCTCCGTTTCCAGAAGTTCGAGGACTGACATCCTCAAGGTAATGACTTACGTTGCTGTTTTTGATGTCATAATGCATTACCGGGCAAACTGAAGTTATTTCTTGATCTGATCTAGCAAAGACCTTCCGTATGTGGTATCTGATGAAGAATTTCTAATCTTTCACAGTTTCGCTGACGATCGGCCATAGTTGAACATCTGCAACATAGCTTAACTGATACACAAATGTCGCTGTAAAAAAGCCCTGGCATTTTCCTACTCATCATTATTTATACGCTATATATTAAGGGAATTATTTTGAAGTTTTGCCTTGATACTTAAAGGAGATTGTGAACACCTTTCAAGTTATATGTAAGGCAAGATGACACTGAGACTAGCATATATTTTTCAGTTTATACGAGATAAATAAAACAACCACCAGAACAAAGTTTTTCATTGGCATCATCTTCAGGTTAACTTTACATCTTTAGTTCACTCCCTTAGATGACACAAAATGATTTGATCATACTACTCTTGCTAATTGGCCATCTAATCATCACCTCATCATCTTGAACTAGCTACATCTACCATACACTTCTCCTCGTGAAATACTAATTTTGTACATGGAAGAGTAGATCATTAAGAGAGTGATCTGCACTGTATCAGAATGGTGCAGTTGAGGTTCGATGAAGCTTGTGCTTCTTGGGCGATTCATCCGAAGCAGCTACCTGGTTCCGTATCTGTCAAAAAAATATACACAACAAAAGTAAGAAACTAACGTAGATATGCAGAAGCTTTAATGATACTCAAAGGCAAAGCAAATTGGAAAGAGATAGTGATAGGAACATCATCAAACCTGAACAAATAAGGACAGACAGTAGACAACTCATGGGCCTCAATAATGCTAAGGACTACAGAACACACTTTTATCAACCAAGCATGTCTTTTAATGCAAGGAATCTTTCAAACCCAACATAACAAATTGCTCATAACTCAACAGATTGCTAGCTGTAACAACTAAGACACTAAAAACACAATATTCACATGATGTTCTTCTGAGTTAGATTCCAGCATCAACTGGGAAAGAATGGGTAAGTGGGTCCTCATCAAGCTTACATTTTTAACCATGAATGTAACTATTTAAATTTAGCAAGTCTACATTGGTTTATATACTTACTATCTCTTGCTCCATTCTCAATCCAGCATTCTCCTTCTTCAGTTGAGCAACTTGCAGCTCCAGTTCAGTAGTGTAAGCCTGCATTCTCAAACATATGTTAAACCCTATATAAATTAGCTGCAAAATCAAATCTTAGACTAGACCCATGTTTAGTTTCTTAATGTCTAATCTTTGTGCACAAAAAGTTCAAAACTTGTTGACATTAGATGAGTGTGTAGAGTTTCTTAAGTGAGACCTGTTTTCTGGCTCTGGAACGAGCAGCTGATTCTCTGTTCTTGATCATCCTCTTATGTCTTCTATCAAATGGGAATTCACTATTGCTCAAGTTCATCTCATTTTCGGTTTCAAGCAGTAGGCGGCGTGTATGATGAGGAGCTGATGAGCAAGTGTAGTCAAAAGGGTTGTAAGGTGGAGGAGAGTGGCCGGAGGAGCTGTCTCCTACAAGCTGTTGGTCAGTGTAGTTGAGGTTTAGAATGGTTTGAGGTGGTGAGTTGGAAGTGGTTGAAACCAAGGGTTTAGTTCGAGTGTTTTGGGAGAATGGGCGAGCTAGGAAGTCTTGGATAAAGGTGGTGGTTGTGGTGAGGTTGGGTTGGACGTGGGAGGTGGTTGGTGTGGTTAAAGAGGGGTGGTGGAGTGAGGACAGTGTGATGTCTTTCCAGAGATCTTCCATTGGATTAGGAGGGATGAGACTGATTGGGAAACTTAGAGAATGATTGTTAGTCAGTTCCAAGTTTATTACTATTCCGTATTTGGCTGTTTGAAATTCATTATTCATTTTTTAAAATAGTCTTATTGTAACTTTTTATTATATTGGTAAAACAGCTTTGCGTCAGTTACATAGATTTGATCATAAGCACTCTTTTAGCTTAGGACAATATATTCTACGAGATAATCGATAAATTTGATCACTCAATGAGTCAATATAGAAAAGCCTGGAGGCCTGAAGGTGATAGATAGAGTGAGTAGTCAATTAGTGATTGGCATGTCTTGTACTGCTGTTGGTTTCTTTTGTTTCTAGGCAGCAGGATTTTGTCATGGCTGTATTGACTGGTTCAATTACTATTACTTGCACAATCCAAGCATATTTATTACATATTTTCAATATCAATCTTCAAAGCCTTTTCAACATCACCCACTCATTGCAAAGACACCTAAGACCGCTAGCCTGTCCGCTATCACATATATAACACTGACTACAGTAATTGATGAAAGAAGAAAAGCACCTCCGTGCTACTCCCTCCGTCCCAATTTGAGTGACCCATTTGAGAACTTTCACGGTTTTTAAGAAAATTGAAAAATGTGAGATAAAAAGTAAGAAAGAGAATGAGTGGGATAAAAAGTATGAAAGAGAGTGTAAATGTATAGATAAAAAAGTTTCTATTTTAAGAAATGGGAAATTCATTTTGGAACATCCAAAAAGGAAATGAGACACTCATAATGGGACGGAGGGAGTATGAGATTGTCAAAGAGACAGAAATCCCACTCTCCCTAACTCTTCCTGTCTCGGTCTTTAAGAGCATGTACACTAGTGTTGGTTTGAAAACGTCTTATACGCGATTTGAGGACGTTTCGAGAATTTGTTTCGTACAACCATGAGAATAGGACGTTCCAGAATAGAACGTTTGAGAGAATGTTCCAAAATGCTGTTAAAGACACACCAACACTTATTTATAAAAGCGTTGTTGTAAGTTCTATTTAACAACGCTTAATGATAAAAACGCTGTTAAAAATAATTTTTTTTTAAATTAAATATTGACATATAACAGTGTTTTTCTATAAAAGCACTATTAAAAGTCATACTTTTAACCGCGCTTATTTAAAAAAACGTTAAAAACATTATGTAACAGCACTTTTCCAAATAAGCGTTGTTAAATGATAATTAGATAATCAAATGATTATTTAACAACGCTTTTAATGGCGCATTATTTATTTGTTTCAAATTTTATCAAATTCAGTAGATAATTAGATGATAATTAAAATAAATAGAAATTTAATTTAATTTATTTGACGAATAGTAATAGGAAGTCCTATATTTACCACCATTGTATAAATATTATAAATATGATGTCCTATTACAGTGAATAGTAAAAGAAAGTGCTACTTGAGAAATTCTCAAATTAGAGAACTTCCTCAACGGATGTATATGCTCTAATGAGTCTCCAAATCCACCAACAAACAGCTAACAGAAAAGCATCAAATGAAGAGCTACCGATCACATACCAAACCAGAATTTCATTTCAGGAAGGTTATAACTGAACGCGTGCCCTCAACCCGCTCCGCTTTGCAAGTTCAGTTTCTCAAAAATCATGTATACTTGATGAATGAAGAAAACACAGCATTTACGAGAAGAAAATTGAACATCTTGAGAAGAAACTGAAAAATGTATCAACTATCACCAACCACAAAAAGAATAATACCTTTTGTAATCTGGCTTTCCAATAAATAATTGTCAGGAGGTGAAAATTTCAACCTCACAACAAAAAATAAAGACCGCAAAATGCTCCTCCAAAAAAAAATCATGCATCTAGCAATTTAAGTCACAAAAAAACAGTTACCTCACTCTCTGTTTGCTTTTCCAAAATCTCGCCTTTTATGGGGTGCGCAAGGCAGTCTGGGGCATGTTT
>QZGG01002064.1:0-45873 GCA_006409495.1 Sedum album | reverse complement strand
TGATAATTTAAAGTCATTAGCGTAGCACTTGCTTTGCTTCAATGTGAAGCAAACTTGAGTCAACTTTCAAGTGAATTGTTTAATCCTTGAGTTATGCTATATTACACTATTAGAAGTGATAATGTAGTTATTAGTCATAAATTCGACTCATTTATCATGTTTGGGAACAACTTAGAGTACACTGAGCACTTGCTTCAAAGTGAAGCAAAGTTGATTCAATTTCAAGTGAATTTTATCGTTGAGTTATGCTATATTACACTATTAGAAGTGATAGTGAAAGTTATTAGTCATACATCGATCATTTATCATATTCGTGAAGGCTTTAATGGACGAACATTCGAGTACACTAGCACTTTGCTTCAAAGTGAAGCAACTTGAAAGTCGAAAGTCGAAGTTTCAAGTGAATGTTTAATCATTGAGTTATGCTCTATTACACTATTAGAAGTGATAATGAAGTGATTAGTCATACAGTCGACTCAGTTATCATGTTTTAGAAGGCTTTAAAGACGAACTTTAGAGACACTAGCACTTTGCTTCAAAGTGAAGCAACTTGAGTCGAAACTTTCAAGTGAATATTTAATCATTGAGTTATGCTATATTACACTATTAGAAGAGTGATAATAAAGTCATTAGTCGTACACTAGCACTTTGCTTCAATGTGAAGCAAACTTGAGTCGAACTTTCAAGTGAATGTTTAATCCTTGAGTTATGCTATATTACACTATTAGAAGTAATAATGTAGTTATTAGTCATAAATTCGACTCATTTATCATGTTTGTGAAGGCTTTAAAGACGAACTTTAGAGTACACTAGCACTTTACTTCAAAGTGAAGCAAAACTTGAGTCGAACTTTCAAGTGAGTGTTCAATCGTTATGTAATGCTATATAACACTATTAAAGTGATAATGAAGTGATTAGTCATACAGTCGACTCACTTATCATGTTCGTGAAGCCTTTAAAGAAAAACTTTAGAGTACACTAGCACTTTGCTTCAAAGTGAAGCAAACTTTAGTCGAACTTTCAAGTGAATGTTTAATCATTGAGTTATGCTATATTACACTATTAGAAGTGATAATGTAGTTATTAGTCATAAAATTCGACTCATTTATCATTTTGTGAACGAACTTTAGAGTACACTAGCACTTTGCTTCAAAGTGAAAGCAAAGTTGATTCGAACTTTCAAGTGAATTTTTATTATCGTTGAGTTATGCTATATTACACTATTAGAAGTGATAGTGAAGTTATTAGTCATACAATCGATCATTTATCATATTCGTGAAGGCTTTAATGACGAACATTCGAGTACACTAGCACTTTGCTTCAAAGTGAAGCAAACTTGAGTCGAAGTTTCAAGTGAATGTTTAATCATTGAGTTATGCTCTATTACACTATTAGAAGTGATAATGAAGTGATTAGTCATACAGTCGACTCATTTATCATGTTTTTGAAGGCTTTAAGACGAACTTTAGAGTACACTAGCACTTTGCTTCAAAGTGAAGCAAACTTGAGTCGAACTTTCAAGTGAATATTTAATCATTGAGTTATGCTATATTACACTATTAGAAGTGATAATAAAGTCATTAGTCGTACACTAGCACTTTGCTTCAATGTGAAGCAAACTTGAGTCGAACTTTCAAGTGAATGTTTAATCATTGAGTTATGCTATATTACACTATTAGAAGTGATAATGTAGTTATTAGTCATAAATTCGACTCATTTATCATGTTTGTGAAGGCTTTAAAGACGAACTTTAGAGTACACTAGCACTTTACTTCAAAGTGAAGCAAACTTGAGTCGAACTTTCAAGTGAGTGTTCAATCGTTATGTAATGCTATATTACACTATTAGAAGTGATAATGAAGTGATTAGTCATACAGTCGACTCACTTATCATGTTCGTGAAGCCTTTAAAGACAAACTTTAGAGTACACTAGCACTTTGCTTCAAAGTGAAGCAAACTTTAGTCGAACTTTCAAGTGAATGTTTAATCATTGAGTTACGCTATATTACACTATTAGAAGTGATAATAAAGTGATAAGTCATACAATCGACTCATTTATCAAGTTCGTAAAGCTTTAAAGACGAACTTTAGAGTACACTAGCACTTTGCTTCAAAGTGAAGCAAAGTTGATTCGAACTTTCAAGTGAATGTTTAATCGTTGAGTTATGCTATATTACACTATTAGAATTGATAATGAAGTGATTAGTCATACAATAAACTCATTTATCATGTTCGTGAAGGCTTTAAAGACGAACTTTAGAGTACACTAGCACTTTGCTTCAAAGTGAAGCAAACTTGAGTCGAACTTTCAAGTGATGTTAATCGTTAGTAATGCTATATTACACTATTAGAAGTGATAATGAAGTGATTAGTCATACAATCGACTCATTTATCATGTTCGTGAAGCTTTAAGACAAACTTTAGAGTACACTAGCACTTTGCTTCAAAGTGAAGCAAACTTGAGTCGAACTTTCAAGTGAATGTTTAATCATTGAGTTATGCTATATTACACTATTAGAAGTGATAATGAAGTGATTAGTCATACAATCGACTCATTTATCATGTTCGTAAAGGCTTTAAAGACGAACTTTAGAGTACACTAGCACTTTGCTTCAAAGTGAAGCAAACTTGAATCGAACTTTCAAGTGAATGATTAATCGTTGAGTTATGCTATATTACACTATTAGAAGTGATAATGTAGTGATTAGTCATACAATCGACTCATTATCATGTTCGTGAAGGCTTTAAAGACGAACTTTAGAGTACACTAGCACTTTGCTTCAAAGTTAAGCAAACTTGATTCGAACTTTCAAGTGAATGATTAATCGTTGAGTTATGCTATATTACACTATTAGAAGTTATAATGTAGTGATTAGTCATACAATCGACTCATTTATCATGTTCGTAAAGGCTTTAAAGACGAACTTTAGAATACACTAGCACTTTGCTTCAAAGTAAAGCAAACTTGAGTCGAACTTTCAAGTGAATGATTAATCGTTGAGTTATGCTATATTACACTATTAGAAGTGATAATGTAGTGATTAGTCATACAATCGACTCATTTATCATGTTCGTAAAGGCTTTAAAGTTGAACTTTAGAGTACACTAGCACTTTGCTTCAAAGTGTAAGCAAACTTGATTCGAACTTTCAAGTGAATGTTTAATCATGTAGTTATGCTATATACACTATTAAAGTGATAATGAAGTGATTAGTCATACAATGACTCATTTATCATATTCGTAAAGGCTTTAAAGATGAACTTTAGAGTACACTAGCACTTTGCTTCAAAGTAAAGCAAACTTGAGTCGAACTTTCAAGTGAATGTTTAATCGTTGAGTAATGCTATATTACACTATTAGAAGTGATAATGTAGTTATTAGTCATACAATCGACTCATTTATCATATTCGTAAAGGCTTTAAATACGAACTTTAGAGTACACTAGCACTTTGCTTCAAATGAGCAAACTTGAGTCGAATTTCAAGTGAATGTTTAATCGTTATGTATGCTATATTACACTTAGAAGTGATAATGAAGTGATTAGTCATACATCGACTCATTTATCATGTTCGTGAAGGCTTAAAGACGAACTTTAGAGTACACTAGCACTTTGCTTCAAAGTGAAGCAAACTTGATCGAACTTTCAAGTGAATGTTTAATCGTTATGTTATGCTATATTACACTATTAGAAGTGATAATGAAGTGATTAGTCATACAATCGACTCATTTATCATGTTCGTGAAGGCTTTAAAGACGAACTTTAGAGTACACAAGCACTTTGCTTCAAAGTGAAGCAAACTTGATTCGAACTTTCAAGTGAATGTTTAATCGTTATGTAATGCTATATTACACTATTAGAAGTGATAATGTAGTGATTAGTCATACAATCGACTCATTTATCATGTTCGTAAGGCTTTAAAGACGAACTTTTGAGTACACTAGCACTTTGCTTCAAAGTGAAGCAAACTTGAGTCAAACTTTCAAGTGAATGTTTAATCATTGAGTTATGCTATATTACACTATTAGAAGTGATAATGTATTTATTAGTCATACAATCGACTCATTTATCATGTTCGTAAGGCTTTAAATACGAACTTTAGAGTACACTAGCACTTTGCTTCAAAGTGAAGCAAACTTGAGTCGAACTTTCAAGTGAATGTTTAATCACTGAGTTATGCTATATTACACTATTAGAAGTGATAATGAAGTTATTAGTCATACAATCGATCATTCATTATGTTTGTGAAGGCTTTAAAGACGAACATTCGAGTACACTAGCACTTTGCTTCAAAGGGAAGCAAACTTGAGTCGAACTTTCAAGTGAATATTTAATCCTTGAGTTATGCTATATTACACTATTAGAAGTGATAATGTAGTTATTAGTCATACAGTCGACTCATTTATCATGTTCATAAAGGCTTTGAAGACGAACGTTAGAGTACACTAGCACTTTGCTTCAAAGTGAAGCAAACTTGAGTCGAACTTTCAATTGAATATTTAATCATTGAGTTATGCTATATTACACTATTAGAAGTGATAATAAAGTCATTAGTCGTACACTAGCACTTTGCTTCAATGTGAAGCAAACTTGAGTCGAACTTTCAAGTGAATGTTTAATCCTTGAGTTATGCTATATTACACTATTAGAAGTAATAATGTAGTTATTAGTCATAAATTCGACTCATTTATCATGTTTGTGAAGGCTTTAAAGACGAACTTTAGAGTACACTAGCACTTTACTTCAAGTGAAGCAAACTTGAGTCGAACTTTCAAGTGAGTGTTCAATCGTTATGTAATGCTATATTACACTATTAGAAGTGATAATGAAGTGATTAGTCATACAGTCGACTCACTTATCATGTTCTTGAAGCCTTTAAAGACAAACTTTAGAGTACACTAGCACTTTGCTTCAAAGTGAAGCAAACTTTAGTCGAACTTTCAAGTGAATGTTTAATCATTGAGTTATGCTATATTACACTATTAGAAGTGATAATGTAGTTATTAGTCATAAATTCGACTCATTTATCATGTTTGTGAACGAACTTTAGAGTACACTAGCACTTTGCTTCAAAGTGAAGCAAAGTTGATTCGAACTTTCAAGTGAATTTTTTATCGTTGAGTTATGCTATATTACACTATTAGAAGTGATAGTGAAGTTATTAGTCATACAATCGATCATTTATCATATTCGTGAAGGCTTTAATGACGAACATTCGAGTACACTAGCACTTTGCTTCAAAGTGAAGCAAACTTGAGTCGAAGTTTCAAGTGAATGTTTAATCATTGAGTTATGCTCTATTACACTATTAGAAGTGATAATGAAGTGATTAGTCATACAGTCGACTCATTTATCATGTTTTAGAAGGCTTTAAAGACGAACTTTAGAGTACACTAGCACTTTGCTTCAAAGTGAAGCAAACTTGAGTCGAACTTTCAAGTGAATATTTAATCATTGAGTTATGCTATATTACACTATTAGAAGTGATAATAAAGTCATTAGTCGTACACTAGCACTTTGCTTCAATGTGAAGCAAACTTGAGTCGAACTTTCAAGTGAATGTTTAATCCTTGAGTTATGCTATATTACACTATTAGAAGTGATAATGTAGTTATTAGTCATAAATTCGACTCATTTATCATGTTTGTGAAGGCTTTAAAGACGAACTTTAGAGTACACTAGCACTTTACTTCAAAGTGAAGCAAACTTGAGTCGAACTTTCAAGTGAGTGTTCAATCGTTATGTAATGCTATATTACACTATTAGAAGTGATAATGAAGTGATTAGTCATACAGTCGACTCATTTATCATGTTCGTGAAGCTTTAAAGACAAACTTTAGAGTACACTAGCACTTTGCTTCAAAGTGAAGCAAACTTTAGTCGAACTTTCAAGTGAATGTTTAATCATTGAGTTACGCTATATTACACTATTAGAAGTGATAATAAAGTGATAAGTCATACAATCGACTCATTTATCAAGTTCGTAAAGCTTTAAAGACGAACTTTAGAGTACACTAGCACTTTGCTTCAAAGTGAAGCAAAGTTGATTCGAACTTTCAAGTGAATGTTTTATCGTTGAGTTATGCTATATTACACTATTAGAAGTGATAATGAAGTGATTAGTGATACAATAAACTCATTTATCATGTTCGTGAAGGCTTTAAAGAAGAACTGTAGTGTACACTAGCACTTTGCTTCAAAGTGAAGCAAACTTGAGTCGAACTTTCAAGTGAATGTTCAATCGTTATGTAATGCTATATTACACTATTAGAAGGATAATGAAGTGATTAGTCATACAGTCGACTCACTTATCATGTTCGTGAAGCCTTTAAAGACAAACTTTAGAGTACACTAGCACTTTGCTTCAAAGTGAAGCAAACTTGAGTCGAACTTTCAAGTGAATGTTTAATCATTGAGTTATGCTATATTACAGTATTAAAAGTGATAATGAAGTGATTAGTCATACAATCGACTCATTTATCATGTTCGTAAAGCTTTAAAGACGAACTTTAGAGTACACTAGCACTTTGCTTCAAAGTTAAGCAAACTTGATCGAACTTTCAAGTGAATGATTAATCGTTGAGTTATGCTATATTACACTATTAGAAGTGATAATGTAGTGATTAGTCATACAATCGACTCATTTATCATGTTCATGAAGGCTTTAAAGACGAACTTTAGAGTATATTAGCACTTTGCTTCAAAGTTAAGCAAACTTGATTCGAACTTTCAAGTGAATGATTAATCGTTGAGTTATGCTATATTAACTATTAGAAGTTATAATGTAGTGATTAGTCATACAAACGACTCATTTATCATATTCGTAAAGGCTTTAAAGACGAACTTTAGAATACACCAGCACTTTGCTTCAAAGTAAAGCAAAATTGAGTCGAACTTTCAAGTGAATGATTTATCGTTGAGTTATGCTATATTACACTATTAGAAGTGATAATGTAGTGATTAGTCATACAAACGACTCATTTATCATATTCGTAAAGGCTTTAAAGTTGAACTTTAGAGTATACTATCACTTTGCTTCAAAGTGTAGCAAACTTGATTCGAACTTTCAAGTGAATGTTTAATCATTATGTTATGCTATAATACACTATTATAAGTGATAATGAAGTGATTAGTCATGCAATTGACTCATTTATCATATTCGTAAAGGCTTTAAAGATGAACTTTAGAGTACACTTGCACTTTGCTTCAAAGTAAAGCAAACTTGAGTCGAACTTTCGAGTTATGTTTAATCCTTGAGTAATGCTATATTACACTATTAGAAGTGATAATGTAGTTATTAGTCATACAATCGACTCATTAATCATATTCGTAAAGGCTTTAAATACGAACTTTAGAGTACACTAGCACTTTGCTTCAAACTGATGCAAACATGAGTCGAAGTTTCAAGTGAATGTTTAATCGTTATGTAATGCTATATTACACTACTAGAAGTGATAATGAAGTGATTAGTCATACAGTCGACTCATTTATCATGTTCGTGAAGGCTATAAAGACGAACTTTAGAGTACACTAGCACTTTGCTTCAAAGTGAAGCAAACTTGTATCAAACTTTCAAATGAATGTTTAATCGTTATGTTATGCTATAATACACTATTATAAGTGATAATGAAGTGATTAGTCATACAATCGACTCATTTATCATGTTCGTGAAGGTTTTAAAGACGAACTTTAGAGCATACAAGCACTTTGGTTCAAAGTTAAGCAAACTTGATTCGAACTTTCAAGTAAATGTTTAATCGTTATGTAATGCTATATTACACTATTAGAAGTGATAATGTAGTGATTAGTCATACAATCGACTCATTTATCATGTTCGTAAAGGCTTTAAAGACGAACTTTTGAGTACACTAGCACTTTGCTTCAAAGTGAAGCAAACTTGAGTCAAACTTTCAAGTGAATGTTTAATCGTTGAGTTATGCTATATTACACTATTAGAAGTGATAATGTATTTATTAGTCATACAATCGACTCATTTATCATGTTTGAAGGCTTTAAAGACGAACTTTAGAGTACACTAGCACTTTGCTTCAAAGTGAAGCAAACTTGAGTCGAACTTTCAAGTGAATATTTAATCATTGAGTTATGCTATATTACACTATTAGAAGTGATAATGTAGTGATTAGTCATACAATCGACTCATTTATCATGTTCGTAAAGGCTTTAAATACGAACTTTAGAGTACACTAGCACTTTGCTTCAAAGTGAAGCAAACTTGAGTCGAACTTTCAAGTGAATGTTTAATCACTGAGTTATGCTATATTACACTATTGGAAGTGATAATGAAGTTATTAGTCATACAATCGATCATTCATTATGTTTGTGAAGGCTTTAAAGACGAACATTCGAGTACACTAGCACTTTGCTTCAAAGGGAAGCAAACTTGAGTCGAACTTTCAAGTGAATATTTAATCCTTGAGTTATGCTATATTACACTATTAGAAGTGATAATGTAGTTATTAGTCATACAGTCGACTCATTTATCATGTTCATAAAGGCTTTGAAGACGAACTTTAGAGTACACTAGCACTTTGCTTCAAAGTGAAGCAAACTTGAGTCGAACTTTCAATTGAATATTTAATCATTGAGTTATGCTATATTACACTATTAGAAGTGATAATAAAGTGATTAGTCGTACACTAGCACTTTGCTTCAATGTGAAGCAAACTTGAGTCGAACTTTCAAGTGAATGTTTAATCCTTGAGTTATGCTATATTACACTATTAGAAGTGATAATGTATTTATTAGTCATACAATCGACTCATTTATCATGTTCGTGAAGGCTTTAAAGACGAACTTTAGAGTACACTAGCACTTTGCTTCAGAGTGAAGCAAACTTGAGTCGAACTTTCAAGTGAATATTTAATCGTTGAGTTATGCTATATTACACTATTAGAAGTGATAATGTAGTGATTAGTCATACAATCGACTCATTTATCATGTTCGTAAAGGCTTTAAATACGAAACTTTAGAGTACACTAGCACTTTGCTTCAAAGTGAAGCAAACTTGAGTCGAACTTTCAAGTGAATGTTTAATCACTGAGTTATGCTATATTACACTATTGGAAGTGATAATGAAGTTATTAGTCATACAATCGATCATTTATTATGTTTGTGAAGGCTTTAAAGACGAACATTCGAGTACACTAGCACTTTGCTTCAAAGGGAAGCAAACTTGAGTCGAACTTTCAAGTGAATATTTAATCCTTGAGTTATGCTATATTACACTATTAGAAGTGATAATGCAGTTATTAGTCATACAGTCGACTCATTTATCATGTTCATAAAGGCTTTGAAGACGAACGTTAGAGTACACTAGCACTTTGCTTCAAAGTGAAGCAAACTTGAGTCGAACTTTCAATTGAATATTTAATCATTGAGTTATGCTATATTACACTATTAGAAGTGATAATAAAGTGATTAGTCGTACACTAGCACTTTGCTTCAATGTGAAGCAAACTTGAGTCGAACTTTCAAGTCAATGTTTAATCCTTGAGTTATGCTATATAACACTATTAGAAGTGATAATGTAGTTATTAGTCATACAATCGACTCATTTATCATGCTCGTGAAGGCTTTAAAGACGAACTTTAGAGTACACTAGAACTTTGCTTCAGAGTGAAGCAAACTTGAGTCGAACTTTCAAGTGAGTGTTCAATCGTTATGTAATGCTATATTACACTATTAAAGTGATACTGAAGTGATTAGTCATACAGTCGACTCATTTATCATGTTCGTGAAGGCTTTAAAGAGAAACTTTTGAGTACACTAGCACTATGCTTCAAAGTGAAGCAAACTTGAGTCGAACTTTCAAGTGAATGTTTAATCGTTGAGTTATGCTATATTACACTATTAGAAGTGATAATGAAGTGATTAGTCATCCAATCGACTCATTTATCATGTTCGTAAAGCTTTAAAGACGAACTTTAGAGTACACTAGCACTTTGCTTCAAAGTGAAGCAAAGTTGATTCGAACTTTCAAGTGAATTTTTTATCGTTGAGTTATGCTATATTACACTATTAGAAGTGATAGTGAAGTTATTAGTCATACAATCGATCATTTATCATATTCGTGAAGGCTTTAATGACGAACATTCGAGTACACTAGCACTTTGCTTCAAAGTGAAGCAAACTTGAGTCGAAGTTTCAAGTGAATGTTTAATCATTGAGTTATGCTCTATTACACTATTAGAAGTGATAATGAAGTGATTAGTCATACAGTCGACTCATTTATCATGTTTTAGAAGGCTTTAAAGACGAACTTTAGAGTACACTAGCACTTTGCTTCAAAGTGAAGCAAACTTGAGTCGAACTTTCAAGTGAATATTTAATCATTGAGTTATGCTATATTACACTATTAGAAGTGATAATAAAGTCATTAGTCGTACACTAGCACTTTGCTTCAATGTGAAGCAAACTTGAGTCGAACTTTCAAGTGAATGTTTAATCCTTGAGTTATGCTATATTACACTATTAGAAGTGATAATGTAGTTATTAGTCATAAATTCGACTCATTTATCATGTTTGTGAAGGCTTTAAAGACGAACTTTAGAGTACACTAGCACTTTGCTTCAAAGTGAAGCAAACTTGAGTCGAACTTTCAAGTGAGTGTTCAATCGTTATGTAATGCTATATTACACTATTAGAAGTGATAATGAAGTGATTAGTCATACAGTCGACTCACTTATCATGTTCGTGAAGCCTTTAAAGACAAACTTTAGAGTACACTAGCACTTTGCTTCAAAGTGAAGCAAACTTTAGTCGAACTTTCAAGTGAATGTTTAATCATTGAGTTACGCTATATTACACTATTAGAAGTGATAATAAAGTGATAAGTCATACAATCGACTCATTTATCAAGTTCGTAAAGCTTTAAAGACGAACTTTAGAGTACACTAGCACTTTGCTTCAAAGTGAAGCAAAGTTGATTCGAACTTTCAAGTGAATGTTTTATCGTTGAGTTATGCTATATTGCACTATTAGAATTGATAATAAAGTGATTAGTGATACAATAAACTCATTTATCATGTTCGTGAAGGCTTTAAAGAAGAACTGTAGTGTACACTAGCACTTTGCTTCAAAGTGAAGCAAACTTGAGTCGAACTTTCAAGTGAGTGTTCAATCGTTATGTAATGCTATATTACACTATTAGAAGTGATAATGAAGTGATTAGTCATACAGTCGACTCACTTATCATGTTCGTGAAGCCTTTAAAGACAAACTTTAGAGTACACTAGCACTTTGCTTCAAAGTGAAGCAAACTTTAGTCGAACTTTCAAGTGAATGTTTAATCATTGAGTTACGCTATATTACACTATTAGAAGTGATAATAAAGTGATAAGTCATACAATCGACTCATTTATCAAGTTCGTAAAGCTTTAAAGACGAACTTTAGAGTACACTAGCACTTTGCTTCAAAGTGAAGCAAAGTTGATTCGAACTTTCAAGTGAATGTTTTATCGTTGAGTTATGCTATATTGCACTATTAGAATTGATAATAAAGTGATTAGTGATACAATAAACTCATTTATCATGTTCGTGAAGGCTTTAAAGAAGAACTGTAGTGTACACTAGCACTTTGCTTCAAAGTGAAGCAAACTTGAGTCGAACTTTCAAGTGAGTGTTCAATCGTTATGTAATGCTATATTACACTATTAGAAGTGATAATGAAGTGATTAGTCATACAGTCGACTCACTTATCATGTTCGTGAAGCCTTTAAAGACTAACTTTAGAGTACACTAGCACTTTGCTTCAAAGTGAAGCAAACTTTAGTCGAACTTTCAAGTGAATGTTTAATCATTGAGTTATGCTATATTACAGTATTAAAAGTGATAATGAAGTGATTAGTCATACAATCGACTCATTTATCATGTTCGTAAAGGCTTTAAAGACGAACTTTAGAGTACACTAGCACTTTGCTTCAAAGTTAAGCAAACTTGAATCGAACTTTCAAGTGAATGATTAATCGTTGAGTTATGCTATATTACACTATTAGAAGTGATAATGTAGTGATTAGTCATACAATCGACTCATTTATCATGTTCGTGAAGGCTTTAAAGACGAACTTTAGAGTATATTAGCACTTTGGTTCAAAGTTAAGCAAACTTGATTCGAACTTTCAAGTAAATGTTTAATCGTTATGTAATGCTATATTACACTATTAGAAGTGATAATGTAGTGATTAGTCATACAATCGACTCATTTATCATGTTCGTAAAGGCTTTCACTAGTAAAGATTGTGTTTTCAACAGCGCTTGTTTTTGATATTTAACAGCGCTTCATGAAGCGCTGTTGAAACGAGTGCTGTTGTAAATCACATATTTATAACAGCGCTTTTTTTAAACAAGCGCTGTTGTTTATAAATATTTTTAACAGCGCGTATTAAAAAATAAGCGCTGTTAAAAATTAATGTAAACAACAGCGCTTGTTTCAAAAAAGCGCTGTTATAAAGTCACTGATTTATTACAGCACTATTTTCAACAGCGCTTCAAGAAGCGCTGTAAAAGAAAAATAAAGAGCGCTGTTATTTTTTTCCTTTTTTACAGCGTTTAAATATAAAGCGCTGTTAAATATAATCAATCACGACCAGGCGTAAAAACAAAAACGTAGTCGTTTAATTAAATAATTACACAGCGTTTTTATTTAAGCGCTGTAAAATAGTTATTAGTTTTTTAATTTGAAAATTAAATAATTCGAATATAAAATATTACAGCGTTTATAAAAGAGCGCTGTAAAAACTTTTGACATTTAACAGCGCTCTTACATAAAGAGCGCTTTAAAATCTTTACATTTTTTACAGCGCTCTATATGTAAGAGCGCTGTTAAATGATAAAATTTTACAGCGTTTTTATTAATTAAGCGCTGTTAAATATGAGATTTGAATTATAAAAAAATTATAATTAAGCGCATTAAGATTTATTTTAGTTACGGAGATTTGAGAAGACAGTTTTGGAAAGTTCATAATATTAATAACCGCTATAAATGGAATCAGTTTTGATTATAATTTTCTTTATTTTTTATTTAAATCGTACTTTTACAATGAAATGGAAACTCAATTTAACATTGTCATTTACAATCATTAGCAAGTAAATAATGGAACAAAACTATGGCCTTTGTATTGAATTTTTCTCATTGCTCGTGTTGAATTAACCTCATTGCTCGTCTTGAATTGGCTCATCGTTCTCGACATATATCATACAACAAATCTACAAAAAATATATTGAAGAATAGAATAGAGTTAATATCAAACAAAGAACAAAAAAGTTTAACGAAAAATATAAAACACAAAAGTGTAACAAAAATAAGAGTTGAATTCCTTACTTGAAACGGGAAGTTTATGCGCAACAAAGCTAATTTGGTCTGTAAATTAAAACATCCGACAAGAACAAAAGTAAGTTTGAAAGAAAATTTCAATGTAAATTTTGTTGTACATTTGGATATATATAGAAAGCCCTATAGCGGAAATTGTGCGGGTGACTAAAATTCTGAATTTTTAATATTGAATACGGACCGTTAGATTCATTTAAACAACGATTGGGATTATAATCTGGGCGAAACTGTTTCGACCAATCAGGTAATTTAACATATTCAACAGCGCTTAAAATATAAAAGCGCTGTAAAATATAAATAAATTTTTTTAATTAAGGAAATCGAATTACTGATACGTTTATTACAGCGCTTATAAGTAAAAAGCGCTGTAGTAAATCATTTACAACAGCGCTTTTCCTTAATAGGCGCTGTTAAAAATAGTTTTTATTTGTTTTGTTTTTTTTAGAATTCATTTATTATTTTGAAACAAATTTTGTTGGAAATTTGATAAATGAAGCTAATAACTCATTTACTTTAAAAAAAAAACATTTGCATTTCTGTAGTGTTTTTATTAGTGAAAAGTTTAGTTGATCAAAATGTACAATGTTCAACTTAGTTCCTAGTAAAGAGACAATGTACAAATCTTCAAATACCAATTATTTCAAATGCTTATTAATGTTCTCATGATATTTTAATAAAAAGAATGTTAGTAATTGAGTTTTTATATTCTTAAAATAACAAAAACCAAAAAATATATTACCTGATTTTTAAAACTTGAAAATACTGAAAATATATCATTTACAGCGCTTTTATGAAGAATAAGCGCTGTAATATACTTTTTACAGCGTTTATTTTATTTTAAACGCTGTAAAAACAATATATTTTATTATTATTTTAAATTTATATTACAGCGCTTATTAACTTAAGCGCTGTTATAATTAGGGTTTGGATTGAGGCTTAGGGTTCGGGGTTTAGGGTTTAGAACCCTAATTACAACAGCGCTTTTAATGAAAGGCGCTGTGATAAGTTTTTATTTACAGCGCTCTTTATTATAAGCGCTGTTAATTGTTAAATTTTTTTTTTTTCGATAGCGTTAATTGTTAAATGTTGAACACGCTAAATATATTTTATTAGACATGATTTATACCAAAGCGCTTCTTTACTAAAGCGCTGTAATATGTTTAAACATAGAGCAGTATTTTTATTATATATATATTTAAAAATTACAATAAACAAACTTTCATCATTGATAATTACTTAAATTACAATAAACACAAGCTCTATTAAAACATCGTCTAATAAAATTTTGAATCTTCACAATCCATATTATCTCGCGCGAATACCAGCTGCATGAAAAAACTAAACATAAGGACAATTTACACGATAAAACAAATAAAATAATTTAAAAAGTAAGAATTTTCAACACATTAATTACCTGCTTAATTCCAAATCATAAAAAAAGTTTGATTAAATCATCCCTTTATATAGCGTGCTCATCACTAAAATCCTGTATAAAAACACCAAGCAAAATAAGTAAATGATGTATAAATCTAAACATAACTTCACAAATATATTAATGTTTTGAAAAATAATATTCGGAATTCTTACATTGTTTTTCAATCCATATGCCTTCATTGTGATCATCCCTTCTCTGTTGAAATTCACCAACGTCTTCGAAATTGTTTGGAATGGTGCTACAAACCGCTACACTATCATCAGAGTAATCATTTGTATCCATACCATCTTCGAAGAAAATATGTTGTTTTCCATGAACGACAATATATTTATGTTCATTTGTGGGATCCTTGACGTAAAATACTTGTTTAGCTTGCTCAGCCATGATGAAAGGCTCGTCTTTGTATCCTTCTCTACGAAAGTCAACAAATGTCATGCCAAATTCATCAATACGAACATTCGAACTATGCACCCATTTGCACTTGAAAACAGGTATCCGAACTTCTACGTAGTCTATTTCCCATATGTCTTCAATAACACCATAATAATTCACACCGGTATTTACAGGGTTCTTATCTTTGGCACTAGACACATGAATTGTATCGGCAACAACTGTCACGCCACTATTCTGAACTGAACTTCTTTTATCCTGATCTTTTGTGTAAAAGGAATAACCATTTAAATCATACCCTCTATAAGAATGAACGACGCAACTAGGCCCAACACCAAGAGACTTCACAAAATCAAGCACATTTGAACTTAAAACGTCGTCTTTCAACCAAGAAGCAAACTCTTCTGAATGCTTTTTTGGATCAACTTTTCAGATTTTCCCTGATTAGATGACCTTATCAATTGCAAATGACGTTCTACAAAGGGCTCGATCTCATCAACCTGCCGTAACACATAAAAATGAGCGTCATGCAACTCTGATCGAGGAACAACTTTAACTTGAAATCCAATTGTTCCTTTCCCCTGAAGACGATCAAAGTGTCGCGGCTTTGGAATCCCAACAGACTCAATATTGCCCAAATAATGTGAGCAAAACTCAATTGCTTCCTCGGCAACGTATCCCTCAACCATAGAACCTTCAGGTCGATGTCTATTTCTCACATAACCTTTTAAGGTCTTCATGTACCTTTCGAAAGGATACATCCATCTCATATGGACCGGTCCAAGAAATTTTATCTCCCGTACTAAATGAATAGTCAAATGAACCATAATGTCAAAAAATGAGGGAGGAAAATACATCTCAAGCTGACAGATAGTAACAACAATTTGATTTTGGAGTTCGTCTAAGTCAAGCGGGTCAACTGTCTTAGAACACAATGAGCTGAAAACGACACACAATCTTGTAATAGTAGATCTCACGTTCTCAGGCAATATCCCACGAATTGCGATAGGCAATAGCTGTTGCATCAATGTATGACAATCATGAGATTTTAAACCAACAAGACGCATGTCTTTCATGGAAACCAGACTTGAAATATTCGACGAGAAACCCGAAGGAACTTTAACACCCTTCAAACTGGAACAAAAACTAATTTTTTTCAGTTTTAGATAAAGTCGTACACGCAGGTGGTAGATAGGTTCTTTGTCCTCTTTGTTCGGGAGCTAACTCCTTACGAATGTTCATTTCAAGCATGTCCAATCTAGCCTTCACACCGTCCTTTGACTTTCCAGGAATGTTAAGAATGGTACCGATAAGACTATCACAAATATTTTTCTCCACATGCATAACGTCAATACAATGTCTAACAGTAAGGGTATACCAGTATGGGAGATCAAAAAATATAGATCGCTTTTTCCACAAACCATCAACAGTATTACGTTCTCGTTTTCCCAAAACATTAGGAACTTCCCAAATAGTATCAAGTATTTCCTTGCCAGAAGCTGATTTCGGTTCATTTTGAAACTCAACTCTTCCATTAAACGAAGCTTTCTTTCGACGGTAGGAATGATTGGTCGGAAGGAAACGTCTGTGTCCCATGTATACAATCTTGCGACAGTTTTTAAGATGTTGAGAATGTGTGTTCTCTCCACATATTGGGCATGCTTTGTATCCTTTGATCTATATACCCGGACAAGTTACCGTATGCAGGAAAATCATTGACTGTGCAAAATAACATCGCTCGCATATCAAAAAACTCGTCTCTAGATACATCATAAGTAGGGACACCCTTGTCCCACAAAAGAATTAGATCATCTATCAATGGCTGTAAATAAACATCAATGTTATTCCCCGGCTGCCGAGGCCCAAAAATCAATAATGAGAGCATCATATATCTGCGTTTCATGCACAACCAAGGTGGAAGATTATAAATAACCAATATGACTGGCCATGTACTATGCTGACTACTAAGATTTCCAAACGGATTCACTCCATCAGTGCACAACCCTAAACGCAAGTTTCTTGGATCGCCTCCAAATTCAGGAAATGTTTCGTCAAAAGTCTTCCACTGAACTGAATCAGCCGGGTGACGCATCATATAATCCTCAACACGCTTTTCAGCATGCCATCGCAAATTAGTAGCGTCGTCTGAGATTGAGAAGAGCCTCTGAAATCTAGGAATTGGAGGTAAATACCACAACACTTTAGACGGTGCGCCTTTTGAACTGATACTGGGTGCTTTGTTCGGTTTATATCTTGAAGAGTTACAAACTGGACATTCAGTTAGATCTTTATACCGACCTCGATACAAAATACAATCGTTTGGACATGCATGAATTTTTGAGTATTCGATTCCCATAGGACACATTACCCTCTTCGCATCATAAGTACGAGTAGGTAATGTGTTCGGATCAGGAAGCATTTCTGAGACCAATGTTAATAACTCTGTAAAACTCTTATCACTCCATCCATTCTTTGCTTTCAGATTAAACAACTTTAACACTGCTGAAAGTTTTGTAAATTTTGTGCAACCATCGTATAAAGGCGTCTCAGAATCAGATTTAAGTTTTTCAATGACAGAAGACCCGACGTTCATCTCTTTCTCAATGTTATTCACCATTCCAATTAAATCATCATCCTCCCAATCCATATTTTCACCATTAAATTGATGTTGTTCCATTTGGGGTGGTGATGGAGCGTATTTATACGATCCATCATAGTCTTAATTCCGTTGTTCTTATATGCTTTATTTGCGAAATATTACCTTGTTGTAGTGTTTTGCGTTTCAGGTGTATTTGGAGTACAATGGAGATTTTACACGCTTATGGAGCAATTCTAGACGGATTCGGAGCTCGAAGACGAAGGAAAGAAGCAGAAGATGACTGGATGACGTCAGCATGACATCAGCCGCGGACCTTACTGTATTTTTATCCGCGGACGTTATAGGATTTATGGATATTATGAAGGGTCCGCGGATAATATTCAAGAGGGGTCCGCGCGACGTTCGGCCCGGCCCAATTTTGACAATCAGCAGCTTTTTGATTAGGGTTTTGATCCTAATTGAAGAAGAGTTTTTGAACGGCGAATTCCAGAGCAGAGAGTAGAGAATTGCAAGCAGCTTCATCCTTAGTCTTCAGAAAAACGATAACTCTTCGAACTCAATTTCAGTCTTTTGTTTTGTTACAATGTTTTCTATGAGTAGCTAAATTTCCCTACAGTTTGGGGAATTGAGTTGCAACATTGTATGAGATCATTGAATAGCAAATTTTAATCTATTGGATTCTGTTCTTTGTTATAATTGCATGTATTGTTATTTGCCTAACTCAGCCTAGCGGTAAACTTAGGGTTATAGCAATTGCATGATATCTAGTTGAATTGTCATAGTAGTAAAGCCTAGCGGTGGAGCTATTGTGGTAGTTGGATTAGGTTATTGTTACATCTTCTTGAGACTCTAGCGGGTAATAGAAGATAGAACTATAATTAGGTAACTACCCTAGCGGGACTATCTGATTAGAACAATTATAATTCATTAGCTTGAAATGTGTCTGGTCTGTGATTACTAGTTGCAACGAGATTCCCTGAACTGTGCTTTCTCATTCAGTAGTCAAATCTTTAGTTTTAGTTTTAGTTTACAACAATCTTTCAAACAAACCCCCTGATAGGAGTAGAATTAACTGGTAGATTAATTCCTAGACTAGATTACTTTCCCTTGGGACCGACCCTGCTTATTGCTATACTAGTTTTGAGTAGGTTATAAATTTAGATTTGCAGTGCACAACGACGCGCTGTCAAATTTTGGCGCCGTTGCCGGGGATAGTTCTATCTAGTATAGGATTCTTTGTTTTGTTATCGTATTTTTATTTTCTATTTTTGGTACACTTTTACTGGGTTTTATAATGGCTGATGCAGGAGATATTGGAGACGGCGCTGATCGGCAAGAGGAAGTGAACCAGAACAATGCTATAGTAGACGGTGGCCAGAATGATGGAAATTTACAGGTTCTGATCCAACCACAGCCACAGCTTCAGCAACAGCCGCCGTATTACGAAGAGCCGGAACGAGTGTTCCATCAGAGGCGAAGAGAAGCTCTGGCGGTACGCAGGAGGTTACAGTATGAGAACCCGTTGTACGATCAGAATGCACAACCCCCTCCTCTGCCGCAGCAACAGCTTCCACCACCTCAACAAAACCCAGTACACCCACCACAAAATCCACCTCCACCACAAGCTCAGCACCAGAATGTAAATCCACCACCTCACCAGCCTCCGTATGCATATTATCAAAATGCATATCAGCCACCTCCTTACAATCAGTACCAACAGCCACCACAAAATGCCTATTACCCACCACCTCCTCCACAGCCTTATGTGCAACCTCAGCAGCAGATACGACCACCGGCCACTATGAGAGATATATCCGTGCCGGCTTTAACTCAGCATTCCTGGCCTGTAGCATTGATCCTAATGACGACTTTGAGGTCAGACCGAATCTTATTCATCATCTTCCGAAGTTTTCAGGGTTGCCAGGAGAGGTTGCTACTAGACATCTGCAGGAATTTAATGGAATCTGCCATACGATTAGACCATACGCCATCACAGAGGATAAGTTCAAATTATTGGTTTTCCATTTTAGTTTGACTGATCTCGCAAAGAATTGGTTTTTATCGTTGCCTGCAGATAGTATTCGCACATGGGAGCAGATGCAGAGGAAGTTTCTTGAAAGTTTTATCCTCCCGGGAAAGCATCGCAGGTTAGGAGAGAGTTGACCACAATCAAGCAGGGGCCTATGGAGTCTACTTATGAATATTTGGAGAGATTTAATGGCCTAGAGCGCAGCTGTGTCAACCATGGGATTTCAGAGGCTATGTTAGTGGAGTACTTATTAGAGGGGCTGAGGCCAATGGAGAGGATGATGTTAGAGGCCGCAGCTGGCGGTACCGTTTTAAACCTGACACCGGCTGAGGTACGTGAGCTGATGACAGATGTAGCAGAGAGTGCCAGGTTCAGAGATGAGACTTTCAGAAGAGATGATCACAGCCGAACTAGGAATGTGTCTCAGGTAGATTCCACTAAGAGTCAGGCAGATGAGATTAAAGAGCTGAGAGAGATGGTACAGAAATTGATGGTTGGCCATATTAGTGGAGTTAGACCGTGTGAGTTTTGTGGAGCTGTGGATCACAGAACTGATGAGTGCCCGACTTTTGTTACAGAGGATACTGTTGAAGTCAATGCCATGGGAGGATATCAAAACTTCAACAACAGACAGGCACCGAGACAATTTGGATTGGCAGCTAACGGCTACAGCTGGAGAAACGATGGATTTCAGAATAATCAAGGACAAAACCAGCAGCAGAATAATGCATACAGACCACCATTTCAGCAGCCAGAGAGGTATCATAATAACCAGAACAACAATGGCCAGTTTCAGCAAAGAAAGAACTACAATCAGAATGGTCAGTACACCTTAAACCCCTCCCATAATCAGAATAACGCAAGCTCAGGGAAATCATTAGAGGATATGGTGAAGGAATTAGCTGCAAGCCAACAAGCATTCCAAATCGATGTCAACAAGAAATTGACCCAAATGGCCTCTGCAATTTCTGAGCTCCAAAATGAGAAAGGGAAGCTTCCTTCCCAAACGGTTCCAAATCCAAAGAGTAGTGTTAATGCCATGAGATTGAGGAGTGGAAAGGAGCTGGAACAGGGTTCAAGAAGCAAGATTTCGGATCCACACTCAGCGTCTACCGCGGACGCTGAAACATTTTCATCCGCGGACCATGCAGTAATTCCCATTAATCAAGAAGGGTCCGCGGATTTAATTAAAGAAGGGACCGCGGGTAATATCGCAGCGTCTACCGCGGACGTCCTTCCCATTCCTTCCGCGGACGTCTCTTCACTTCCAGTAAATCCTTTAGGGTCCGCGGCCTTTAACTCTTCAGGGACCGCGGTACACGCTGATCAGAATTCTGAAAATCGGTTTTCTAATACTTCTCTTCCATTCCCTGCGCAGATAAAGAAACCTAAGAAGTCTTTGGCTATGGATCCTGAGCTATTGGAGCTGTTTAGCAAGGTTGAGATCACCATCCCACTACTTGATGCCGTTAAGCAAATTCCGAAGTATGCTAAGTTTCTCAAGGAGTTGTGCACTACTAGGAGAGGAGGAAACAAAGCGGAGAAGGTAAACATGATTCAGAATGTTTGTTCTCTTCAACAGTGCAAGGTGGCAAAGAAACGAGGTGATCCTGGTCCATTTCTTATTTCTTGTATCATTGGTAAGAATAAGGTAGATAATTGCATGCTAGACTCTGGTGCAGCTATTAATGTTCTACCATATTCTATTTATCGATCATTACATATAGGACCTCTACAACGTACTGACTTAACGATTCAACTTGCTAATCGTTCTTGTGCTAAGCCGGAAGGCATTCTAATTGACGTTGTAGTTCGTGTTGGCAAGCTAATAATTCTTGCAGATTTTTATGTGCTGAAATCTGAGGATGAAGGTATACTAGACACTTCACCTGTGCTACTAGGGAGACCGTTTATATACACTGCTAGTGCAAAGGTCGATTCAAAGACAGGTGAGCTCTCCATGGAGGTAGATGGAGAGGTAGTGAAGATTAATTTGTTTAGATCTATGCAGTATCCTTCTAATGTTGCAGGAATTCATTCCATAGAGGTGATGGATGAATCAGATGTATTGAAGAATGAATTCTTGTGTGGAGAAGATAATTTGGAGGAGGTTCTTAGTGAGAGCTGCAAAGCTGTGGACAGCATCAGGTATGAGATTAATGAAGTTAAACTGTGTAGTAACCCTATACCTGTCCCTTCTGTTTTGCAGGCTCCTAATGTAGAACTGAAGACGCTGCCTGATCATTTGAAGTATATCTTTTTGGGAGAAGCGGAAACTTTACCGGTGATTATCAAGAAGGATCTAGAGCCGGAGCAAGAGTTGAGACTCACTCGTGTGTTGAAGGAGCACAAGACAGCCATAGGGTGGACACTAGCTGACATCAAAGGACTTAGTCCTACTGTGTGTATGCATCGAATCCTTTTAGAGGATGGTGCTCGACCAGTACGACAACCTCAGCGCAGATTGAATCCTCAGATGATGGAGGTAGTCCAGAAAGAGGTACAGAAATTACTTGATGCTGGTGTTATTTATCCTATTTCTGACAGTGAATGGGTGAGTCCAGTGCATGTAGTCCCTAAAAAGACAGGATTCACAGTTGAGATTAATGATGAGGGCGAATCAGTTCAGAAGAGAGTACAAAATGGATGGCGAATGTGTATTGATTATCGCAGATTGAATGCCGCTACACGTAAGGATCACTTTCCTTTGCCATTCATTGATCAGATGCTTGATAGGCTCGCAGGTAAGCCTTATTTTTGTTTCTTGGATGGTTATTCTGGTTATAATCAAATTCCTATTGCATTAGAGGACCAGGATAAGACTACATTTACATGCCCGGTAGGAACTTTTGCATTTAGACGCATGTCTTTTGGGTTGTGTAATGCTCCGGGTACATTTCAGCGTGTTGTGATGAGTATATTTTCTGATTTGTTAAATGACTGTGTAGAGGTATTCATGGATGACTTTACGGTGTATGGAAATACTTTTGATGAATGTCTACATAGTTTGCAAAAAGTTCTTACACGCTGTATTGAGAGTAACTTAGTGCTGAATTATGAAAAATGTCACTTCATGGTTACTCAAGGTATTGTTTTAGGTCACATAGTATCTAAGGATGGCATTCAGGTAGATAAAGCTAAGATTGATGTTATTCGTGGTTTGCCTTATCCTGCTGACCAACGAGCTGTGAAGTCTTTTCTAGGACATGCAGGTTTTTATCGCAGGTTTGTAAAAGACTTTTCGAAGATTTCACTGCCTATGTCTAAGTTGCTGCAGAAAGATGTACTGTTTGATTTTGATGAGCAGTGTAAGACAGCTTTTGATGAACTGAAGGCAGCCCTGATTACTGCACCAATAGTACAAGCACCAGATTGGAGTCAACCTTTTGAGATTATGTGTGATGCTAGTAACTATGCTGTAGGTGCAGTACTTGGACAGAGGAAGGACAAGAAGCCAGTGGTTATTATTACGCTTCCAGAACTTTAGACACAGCGCAGAAAAATTATTCTACTACTGAGAAAGAACTTTTAGCTGTTGTCTTTGCTTTAGAAAAATTTCGTCCTTATTTACTTGGTTCTAAAGTGATTGTCTTTACTGATCATGCAGCTATCAGATATTTGACAGCCAAGAAGGAGACGAAACCACGGCTGATGAGATGGATTCTATTACTCCAGGAGTTTGATTTACAGATCAAAGATAAGAAAGGGAGTGATAATGCTGTTTGCTGATCATCTGAGTCGGATAGTCCTCGAGGAGGAAGCTGTAGCAATTACTGACACTTTCCCAGACGAACATCTATTTGCCATTGAGAAGGTACCATGGTACGCTGACTTAGTCAATTACCTGGTAGGAGGTACGTTTCCTCCATCTCTAAATAAAGCTCAGAAATTGAAGTTGAAACATGATTCTAGGTATTACATTTGGGATGATCCATATCTATGGAAAATTGGTGTTGATCAGATTGTTAGACGTTGTGTGCCTGATAGTGAGATCCCATCTGTTTTATCTTTTTGTCATGAACATGCATGTGGTGGCCATTTTGGACCAAAGCGTACTGCTAGGAAAATTATTGATAGTGGTTTCTTTTGGCCTAGCTTGTTTAGAGATATGACACTGTAAAGCATGTGATAGATGTCAGAGAGTTGGTAATATTTCTGCTAGGAATGAGATGCCTCAAAATCCCATTGTTGTTGATGAAGTGTTTGATATTGGGGGATTGATTTTATGGGTCCGTTTCCTATGTCTCATGGTTATCTGTATATTCTTGTGGCTGTGGATTATGTGTCAAAATGGGTAGAGGCTAAGGCTACAAGAACTGATGACGGTAAGACTGTAGTGGATTTTCTGCGTACTAATATCTTTTGCAGGTATGGAGTACCGAAGGCGGTGATAAGCGATCAAGGATCTCACTTTTGTAACAGATGGGTTGCAACTGTGTTTAAACAATTTGGAGTTCACCACCGAGTCTCTACAGCTTACCACCCGCAGACAAACGGACAAGCAGAAATATCCAACAGGGAAATTAAGTCCATATTAGAGAAGATGGTGAAGCCTTCTCGAAAGACTGGTCTGCGTTTAGATGAAGCTTTGTGGGCTTACAGAACAGCCTACAAAACACCTATTGGAACCACTCCATTCAGGCTTGTGTATGGAAAAGCATGTCACTTGCCAGTTGAGGTAGAGCATAAAGCTTATTGGGCTATTAAATCGTGTAACTTTGACTTGGCTAGTGCAGGTATAGAACGGAAGCTAGAGATGAACGAACTAGAAGAATTGCGTTTAGAAGCCTATGACAGTCAGATTGATTACAAAGAACGAACTAAGATGTATCATGACAAATACATTCTTAGACGGTCTTTTGAAGTCGGTCAGCAGCTATTATTTTCTTCTAGATTACGTCTAATGCCTGGAAAACTTTGTTCTCGTTTGACAGGTCCATATACTGTGCTAAAAGTTTACAACAATGGAGCGTTGGAATTGGAGAAGACTAGCACTGGAGAGAAATTTGTTGTAAATGGACAACGAGTCAAGCTTTATCATGGAGGGACATTCCCCTCAGATGCTGATATTTCTTTAGCGGTACCTATCATGGAGACTTGATACTAGGTATAGTCGAGCCAGCGGCGTGAAACCAGTGCGCTTATCGGGAGGCAACCCGAGTGTAATTGGTTTTTTTTTTCTTCTTTTATGTTTTTCTTTTCTTTTCGATGTGATATGGTGATTATTGCACATTGAGTGCATTTGTTTGCTGAGTTTCAGGTGTTAAAAAATCAAATTTTGGAATTCACTCAGCTTGTACAGAGGACGTCACTGAGATTTTATCCGCGGACGTCCTTGGAATTTGGTAATTACTGTAGGGGCCGCATTTTTATTCTATGAAGGGTCTGCGGCTATCATTCAGCTGGCACCGCGGATGTTTATGGTTTTTTCCCGCGGACGTTACTTAATAATTTGAAAACTGATAAGGGTCCGCAGGTAATATTTGTTAAAGGTCCGTGGATGAGCTCGCTGCGTAGTAATTGAAAATAGCCCCGATTTTGGAAACGCTTATTCCATCCCAACGCCTCATCATACTCCGTCGCGCGTCTCCACATCCAGTTGCTCGAAATCGATCTCCAACCTGCCCAGGTACTGTATTTAAGATTTGTTGAACTGATTGTGAATTGGTTTGTGAAGGCGGAAGGATTTTGGAGTTAGGGTTTTGAGTATTCGGTGGTTTGAGATTCGGATTGGGTATATCTTCGAAGGATTGTGGTTTATTGTGCTTGTGTTGAATTGAAGCTAGGGTTTCGATTGTTTCTGGGGTGAATTGGTGACTGAATCGGAGAAATTGGTCGGGTATCGTCGGAATCGCGATCTGAACTCATCCGCGGACGCTACTAGAATAAACCCCGCGGACGTTGAAGTATTTTTGGAAAATCCTAAGGGTCCGCGGCATAAATTTGTTTAGGGTTCGCGGTTAGCACTGAACTTCAGATTTTTGTTTTCGATAATGAGTGGAGCAAGAAGGACTCATAGCCAGGTTGCGAGAGGTGAGCCGTCGCAAGCAGTGACCAGTCCGGACACATTTTACAGGTGCCTCATCTCGAACCTATATGGCCGTGTCGACCTTTCATGGATAGAATGGGGGTTTATGAGGAAGCTCAAGCTATGCTTCGCCGTAGTGGGTGGCGTCGTTTCTTTGAATTGAGTGGAGTAGCTGATGTAGAGGACACTGCTGAGTTCCTAGGTACCTTGGAAGTTCCAGAGCAGATAGCCCTAGGAGTTTTGAGTACAGACACAAGGGTACGACCTACATAACATCTACTGACCAGTTGAGAGCTGTTTTTGGATGGCCGGATGGTGGCATGGTCACGAGCATTAATGAAGTGAGTATGCATGAGGAATGGGGGCAGATGGCAGGCGTCCTTAAACCTTTTCAACCTAGCAAGACTAAGTCGAAGGAGATATCTAGACCAGTGCTTTTTGCTCTGCACTTTATGTTGTCCCGGACCCTACATGTCTGGAAGAATGGAGGGGATAAGTTGACGAAGAATGACTTGGCAGTGCTGTCCATGCTCCAAAGAGGACAAGTGGTTAATTGGAGCCACTACCTGCTAGCACACCGGAAGGGAGTCAGATCATCTGGCCCTGTGACGTGCGGAGGTATGATCACTTTCATGCTTCGCACCCTCCATCCTCTACCCGTTCCCCGAGCACATAGACTGCTTCACTACTCCTGGACTGATGAGTAGATATTTCGAGCAGGAAAGGACATAAGATGGTCCCACTCTGCTGACAGATATGTATGGATTTACTTTGCTGATGCTAGACTAGACCAGCTGACAGTCCACCTCGACGAGTTGGTAGGCCTAGGAAGCAGACGGGTGGTATAGTGATAGCTGAGCCGTCTGGCACAGCAAATGAGCAGCCGCAGCAGCAGCCTGGGGCCCAGCAGGGCCAATTTACATCTGAGCAGTTTTATTTTTTCTTTAACTCATTTCGCTCTCAGATTCTTGGCATGCAGGGTTTCCAGCCAGTGCAGCCTTTTCCTCCACCTGAGGATCAGTAGGGGAGTTACTTGTTCCCTATCACATCTTTTATTGTTTTATTTTATTAGTAACTGTGTCCCCTTCTTCATTCTTGGTGTATGTCGTACCGTGAGGACACGGCATATTTCAAGTGTGGGGGAGGGAAATCGAGTCAGTTTAGAGTCTAGAGTCGTGTTTATTGTATGAGTCGAAGAGGAGAATTATCGTTGTATGCTGTGATGAAATGACGATCTATATGAGTGATGTTCTATCCTATGAATTTCTGATATGTCTGCATGCATGAAATCTGATGTTTTGTGATGTTTGTGCTTGATGATATGAATGCTTTTGAGTTGAGATATCTGCTGATGTAGAGTTGATAGAAATTGTCCTAGAGGGATTTAACATTCATTCTGATATTTGCATGAATAATTGTGCTATATGTTGAGTTGATATTGTGGCATTCCGAACTGTGATAAAGATTATCTAATCTCTTGTCTGAGTAACCGGGAAAAGAGATGAGCGAACCTCATCTTGACTCGCGTAAAAAGGACAAGATGAGAAGTGAAATCTATATGTGATAGTTCATTGGCAACGAATGTTTTTGTTTTATATTAGTTATTGACTAGTGCTGGGGGTTAGGAAGAAAACCAAGACAGTTCCCACTTGAGCACTTGCTTTAACCAATGGCACAAGCCAAAATAAGGCAAGCCATCAAAAAAATTCAGAAAATTCAGCAAAAAGAAAGAAAAAATGAATAAAAGTTTGTTGTTGCCAATGGATTTATCTAATAGTATGTTTCGGATGTCATATTAAAAACTCAATTGTTAGTGTGATTAGGATTGTGATGAAGAATGAAGTTAGGAATCTGAAAAGGACTATCTCTACATGATCATTGATATATCTCGACTTGAGTATTTTTATCGTTGAGTGCAGATTGAGCATGATTGATGATGATTGTATGCAGATGTTGATGAGATGAATAGATAGAATATCATGAGTTGGATTGCCAGGTAGTTACAGTATACTTTGATTGGTTCGAATCTATTGTCTAGATCTTTACTTGTTCGAGAAGAACAAGGATAAGTGTGGGAGAGTTTGACGGAGCACGGAGACGAAGGGAAGAAGCGATGCAGACTGGATGACGTCAGCATGACATCACCTGCGGACGGTCCTGAATTTCTATCCGCGGACGGTTCTCAATTTACAGATATTCTTAAGGGTCCACGGATTAAATTACAGAAGGTTCCGCGGTCAGCTCGGCCTGGCCCAGTTCAAAAAATCAGCAGCTTTTTGATTAGGGTTTCAATCCTAATCGAGAGCATCTTTGGACGGCAAAATTCCAGAGCTTAGAGTAGAGAACAACGATCAAGCGTCAGCCTTAGTCTTCAAAAACGATAAATTTACGAACTCAATTTCAGTTTTTTATATTATTACAATGTTTTTAATGAGTAGCTAAATTTCCCTACAGTTTGGGAATTGAGTTGCAACATTGTATGAGACTGTTGAATAACAAGTTTCAATCTATTGAATTATGTTCTTTGTTATAATTGCATGTATTGTTATTTGCTTAACTCAGCCTAGGGGTAAACTTAGGTTTATAGCAATTGCATGATATCCAATTGAATTATCATAGTAATAAAGCCTTGCGATGGAGCTATTGTGGTAGTTGGATTAGGTTATTGTTACATCTTCTTGAGACTCTAGCGGGTAATAGAAGATAGAACTAGAATTAGGTAACTACCCTAGCGGGACTATCTGATTAGAACAACTATAATTTACTAGGTTGAAATTTGTCTGGTCTGTGATTACTAGTTGCAACGAGATTCCCTGAACTGTGATTTCTCATTCAGTAGTCAAGCCTTTTGTTTTTAGTTTACAAACAATTTTCCAACAAACCCCCTGTTAGGAGTAGATTAGCTAGTAGATTAATTCCTGGACTAGATTACTTTCCCCTTGGGTTCGACCCTGCTTATTGCTATACTAGTTTTGAGTAGGAGTATAAATTTAGATTGCAGTGCACAACGACGCGCTGTCACTCACTCACAAATTTCACTCGCGCTCTACAACGAATACAACCACTCTCAGAAAATCCAGCTACTGAAAACCCTAATTGCAAAGCCGAGAGAGAAGCTCCACTTCTGACGAAAGAAGAGCTTTTATACTCCCTTCCATAGATGATCTCAACCCTCCAATGTGATGTTTATGATCGACGTTCAGCAATACTTCATGCTGCTGAGTCAGCAATTCATCCTTGGGCTTGATCTTCATTTCAGGCCCAATACTTCTTAACATAATCACTCAGGATTCCATCCCACACGTCGTATGGCGCATGTTTTACAATTTCTAATGGAGTTGTGAAAATAGTGGTTTTTTGATAATGACACTATTATAATATACTCATTTCGTAATTAATTGTTAAAAGGTGGTTTACTGCAAAATAGGTATTATAATAATTATTTTCCCCTTATTTTTATTCCATAAATGACAAGTTTTAATTGTATTTTGGTAAAAAATCTGGATCGTTAATCTATTTTTTTAATGACTTATATTAGTGTATATTTTATACATCTAACTGACTTTATATTAGATTTGCTCCCATAAATTTATGTTAAAGTAATATTAAAAATAGGTAACAAAGTGATTATTTTAAAAAATTGTTTTTATGAATGCTTACGAAAAAACATATATTTCTGATGGGTTTTTTTAGCGAAAACCACCCTTCCAATACGTCAATTTGAACAAAAACACCCCTTCAATTTTTTTGACTTAATCACCTACAAATATCAAAACTATTTAATATGACTGTTTCAACGGGTCAACAGGTAATTATGACCGTTGACTTCGGTTGACTTATAATAAACATTAATAAAAAAAAGTGTTTTGCTAAAACCACTCTTCCAATACCATAATTTAATTAAAATCACCCATTCCAAAAATATTTGACTTAACCATCCACAAACTATTTAATATGACTTTTTCAATATGTTTACATCGTTAACTTCGGTTGATTTATAATAAAAATCATAATTGGTAATTTACATATCAATTACCAAATAATTTCATTGAGTTCCGTTGACTTACCAAATCTACAAACTAATTATTCTAATTAATTTTATTTACTCTAAAACCTAATTGATAATTTACGGACTACTCAATAAAACTAATTGAAAATCCTAAAAATAAAATTCATCAAACTTCTTATAACAAATTGTATTTCATGAAATTCTAGGATCGAGATCGGTCGTAAAGGGCTTATGTGAAATACATATGGTAGTGAGGAGTTTGACAAATTTTGTTTTTATGGATTTTCGAATAATTTCATTGATTAATCCGTAAATTACCAATTAGGTTTTAGAGTAAATAAAATTAATTAAAATAATTACGCCGTACATATGGTAAGTCAACCGAAGTCAATGAAATTGATTCTGTGGATATGTCAACCAAAGTCAATGAAATTGATTTTGTGGATATGTCAACCACAGTCAATGAAATTAATTTGATAGTTAGTCCGCAAATTACCAATTATGATTTTTATTAAAAAAAATTATTATAAACCTATTGACAAAGTCATATTAAATAGTTTTCATATTTCTGGGTGCTTAAGTCAAATATTTTTTCTAAGGGATTGTTTTGCTCAAATTGTGCAATTGGAAGGGTGGTTTTATACAAAAAACTCAAATTGTCAAAAAACTCAAATTGTGCAATTGGAAGGGTGGTTTTATACAAAAAACTCAAATTGTCAAAAAACTCAAATTGTGCAATTGGAAGGGTGGTTAAGTCAAAAAAAATTTTGAAAGGATGGTTTTGTTCAAATTGACGTATTGGAAGGATGATTTTCGCTAAAAAAACTCATTTCAGATTTACGATAATAAACCCTTTCAATTAATTTGCTACTTATATGGTAAGGTTGGATTCGCCTTTCCTAACTTGTAAACTGAATGATGTAGTGGGCCGGCCCAATAAAGCCAGCTCTCCTCGTAGTTCTAGAAGATAAAGGAAAGAGAAGCTCGCTGCCTTTCATCAAAATCAAAACCAAAAACAAATCTGCAGAGACGATAAACCTGAAAGAAACCTACTCTGATGACGCCGTTTTGTATGTCGACAACGATGCCCAAAGCCCTAATAATTACGCAGCCGTCGACGGCCGCTACGAAGCTTTCCGCCGATTCCAGATGTTCTTCCAGCCTGGCGCCGCGGTGTATGCAGGTGAGGAGTAAACGGAGGAATCTTTCTCAGGTTGTTTGTATGGCTCCGGATGAAGAGAGACTCACCCGCCGCAATCCTCTCGATTTCCCCATTGTATGTTTCCTTTCAATTTTCAGGAGTTGAGTGTGTTTGTTATTTTACTTCTTATTGCTTGAAGCTTGTAATGAAAGTTTAAGCAAATACTAGGCAATTCGAAGTTTTTCCGTCTACTCTCGATGATCGTTGTTTGTTCTTATTTAGTAGCAAACAGTACTACAAACTTTAGGGAGTTTTCCGAGTAACTGAATAAAACTATTTGGTTAGTATACTAGACTTGTCACGATATTCATCTTTAGTGGATATTTGGTATGCATTTTGCTAAACTCTAAGACTAATGCTTAGTATGTAGTTCATACTGTATAGTCACGTCAATCTTTTGGTTGAACTGAAACCATAGATTCTTGGCAGTTCACAGAACGAGTATTCAGTGTATGAGCCGTGGAGAGGTGGTCCTTCATTAGAATCCTCTATACTTTAAATTTGTGCTACATTTTGATTTTCTTTATGTATGCTTTATTGTTTTTCAGGAATGGGATAGGCCTAAACCTGGCCGTAGACCTGATATATTTCCTCAGTTTAGTCCGATGAAGACCCCTTTACCTCCTCCGATGCCTTATGATCCTCCAGAAGAAGATGAAGAAGAGGAAGAGAAGAAAGAGGAAGAAGAGGAGAACCCGGACCAGGAGGAAAATGATCAGCCAGAAAGGCAGTGACAAAGTGCTCATCGGGTATGTCTATAGCTCACATATCCTGTATTTTTGTTCCCTGAGATTGTAATGTAGTGGTCTAGGGAGCTCCTTAGTGGCTTCTTTTAGTCGAGTTTGAGAGTGTTTGAAGCTTGTTGGGCATACATTTTAGACAAATGTATAAGATGCAAAAGCTTGGTATCTTGACATCATGTGATATTTCAACATCAGTAGGTTGAAAGGAGATTTGTTATGTTTTCTTCTTCATATGCAAAACACTAGATGCTTGTCTCCAGGCAACGGCCTCATACATCTGATTTTTGCCAACGTCTGATATAATCTAAAACCGACACTCTTGGGGAGCTTGCACAGTACAAATGCTTGTAAAATCTTTGAACAAGTCTTCTTTGAGTTGTGCAAAATAAGTTGGCTAGTGATAATCTTGGCGACAATTGTGAAAGGTCACTGTCATGGGAAGTTTTTTTCACAAATGTTCTCATATAAGTTTTGTTATTGATTATTTCCCGACAACATGGTGGTTAAGCAATAACGTTGGTAGACTGTTCTGAGTTTAAGCCGCTCAAGATTTTATGTGTTCTGTGCTTTGGAGTTTAGCTCATTCAAGATTCTATGGGGTTTGTGCGTCAGAGTTTAAGTCACTTTGGATGCACTGCAACCTTTTCTTTGGACAATAGTGATAGAAGATATAAATACTACTAGCGTTGAAATTTAGTTTTAAGGGCGTCCTTAAGATTGTTCGGATCAAAGTTTCGGTCAAATTCTAAGATCGGCCCTATAAAGCTCGAAAGGGTTCAGACCGGCAAATCGGCAATACCCAACTCATTATTGAGATTTGAGGCCTATGTACAAGTATCTCATGATTGTTTGTTTTCATTGGACAAAATTGACAGCTAAAATAATTAAGAGTAGGAGTGTCCATTGGGTCGGGCCGGACCTCACCCTAAAATGTCAAGTCCGGGCCCTAAAACTCGGAAAAAATCGGACTTTTTAAAAAATTCGGGCCGGGCCGGACTTTCCGAAATTAGAAAGCCCACGGGCTTTGAAAAGCCCGTTGACTTAGGGTTTGACCGGGCCGGATGAGGCTTTTTACGGGCTTTTCAGAAAATAAATAAATAAAATTTTAATATTTATATCATTTTAAAATATTTTTAATAATTCAGTATACCGCATAATTTTTTAAAGACAAGATTTCGAGTTGAAAGTTATTTTAAAGTCATAATTGACACACCTAAAATATTGTTTACACATATCTGATATTTTACATTTAATTATACATTAAATATATGCCTTCATTTTATATTATTTTGAAAAATAAAAAAATTGGCATGTATTAGAATTAATATTTCAAGCTTAATTTTTATTATAGTCATATCTTTAAGTTAAAACTAGACTTGATTATTTAATATACATATATTATTGTATGTTGTCGTACTCAAAATCAAACAATATATATTTCAAATTATACGAATTCGACACTAATATTTATAAATCGTATAGTTTTATGCACGTTTTTTTTCGAGCTTTTGTTCAGGCCGGACTTTCGGGCCGAGCGGGCTTGAAAAGACAAGCTCTAGCCCGGCCCTAAGTCATCGGGCTCTAGCCACCATCGGGCCGACTAGCAGGCCGGGCCACCGGACTTTTACCGAGTTTTCGAGCCGGCAGGCCGTTTGGACACCCCTAATTAAGAGTTAGATACTAAAGCATTATAAATCTAAACTATTTGCACCTTATTAATTAGCTTAGGTTCTAGCTCAATTTGAGGTGAGTGTTGAAGTGTTTACATAGAGAGTCCTAAGATTCTCAGGCATAGCAAATGACCAACATGCCTTTATGGCTCTGAGAAAGAGGCACCAAAAAGCCTACACTACATTCACCAATTTCAATGCACCATTGCAACCAGAGCCAGCCAGCCATTCACCCTCCTCTTAGGCTCTTAGCTCAATATTTCCCGCCAAAAAAGCAGCTCATCTATAATCTCCGCCATTGTTAGCATTCACTACAGTCACAGTCAGAGTAGTAGAAAGATGAAGGGCACATCGAAAGTGATAATAGGAGCAACACTCATCATGGTGTTAACTCTTGCCATAGTTTTGAGTCTGATTTTGGTGTTACTAGCTGAACTCTACTGCTCTCTCTTAGTCCGCCGACGCGGCCGTCTCACCACCACAACATCAGAAGAAGAAGACCCTGCTGCTTCCACAGTTGAAATTCCAACTCAATTTCTAAAGGGTCAGTCCTCTTCACCAGCTCAAGCCCATCCACCCCTCAGCAGATTCTACTCGCATGGAGTCCTAAACAATGCCCCAAGAAACTTCCTATTCCCATCACTCTCCAAACGTGGATTTGAGATTCCAGATTTAGAGAAAAACTCCGAACAGCAGCAGCTCAGCCAATTATCAGGTGCTTCAGATCAAGCTCAGCTACATGAAGCAGGTAATGATGATGTAAATTGTTCAAGGTCAAGCAGAGAATATCAGCAGCACTTGGTGTACATATCAAACCCCATTTTCGACGAAGAACATAGTAATGGAAGCAGAGACACAACTCCATATGCCACTCCAGACACTTCCCCGTCTCGCCTCGGAAACACTAGCGGCTCATCCGATGAAGAAGAGGAAACATTGAAACAACACACATTGTCTCTAACTCCTCCATTGAGTCCGATGAAGGAACTTCCCACTGAGGCATGTTCTGTTTCTTTGAAAGATGTTCGGTGTTTGAATACTTCAGGTTCAGGGAGTGATTCTCACAGTATTCATGTTTTTGGTGGCTCTTCATCATCTTCAGCTACTCCATACACCTCCCCTTCATGGTGATTCTGCTAGTAGTTTAAGTAGCCAGCCAGAGTGTAACTTGGTTGTGTCATTGTTTTGTTTTTACCTTTAGTAGGTATATGTGTCCTGTTAGACTGAGCTTAGGTTTTCTATGTGTGTTTGGGACTTTTGGCTATTTAAAATGATTCATTGGCGTTGTGTTGGCGTGTGAAGCGTGCATCATGGACTTTAAGTAGAAAGTACTCGGTTTTAGAGGTGAACGAAAATGTTTTATCGCGAGTGTTGAGTTTCAATGCATTGCAACTTGTCTTCATTGCCTTATTGCTAAATTAGCATTTGACCGAACCTGTTCATCGAAAAAATTGAACCCTGGGCTTACAAAGCTCATGTGTTTTCATAGAACAAGTTTTAGGAAGATATGTATAATTTAGTAAGACGGCAAGATACAATTTCAACCGTTGATTTCCAACAATACAACGATTAATATTGACAACCGTCAATCCCATCATCCGTATTTTTGCAAATCCAACCGTCCAATTAATTAAAAATCAACTTTAATCTCAATCGTCGATTTAATCAAATCAACGACTGAGATTACATTCGTCTATCTTACAAAATATACATGTCTCCCTGGATCTCAACTCGTGTTTTCATTATTAGTAATATGAAAGTTAGTTTAAGTTATTTCACATTAACTAATTGAATGAGACTTGCTTAATATATATTTAATTATGAACCGAGAATTACTTGGTATTATTAGACTTGAAAGTCTGTTTTGGGTTTAACTGAGAATTTATTTGGTATATGCTTATAATTTATCATATTATAAGATAAATCGTAAAGTATATATTAAAACATGAATTTAAGAGCTGCAAATCAATTTGAAGGTCTAACTGAGATTGATTCATTTGATTTTCATACACTACTTTGTAATGATCTAAAATGAAAACTCATAATTAATGATCATACTACTCTATCAAATGATATTTTCCTTCACCAATCAAAATATAATCAGAAAACAATCAACATATATATATACAACAAATTAAACACTAGTAGTAGTACTCCATAAACAATCAAAAGCATAAACTAATCATGTATGGATTATGTGGATGTGATATCTCAATTATGAGAGATGAGATCGTGAGATGGAGAGTTGGTGCATTAGCATATGGAGTATATGAAACAAACTAGCACTAAATTGTTGGTGGGTTTGATCGGACTTTGTGAGTCTAGCAAACGAGATGGGCCATCAGATCAGCTATAAAGATATATTTTAGAGTTAATTGTCCAAATCATCCGTTAAACACCCATTTTGTCTTGAAAATTTAATAAAATTAATTTTCTCTCTTAACCACATTTCTGTCATGCCTTTTTGATGTGAACCACCAACAATTAATGCCGTCAATTTTTCCTTTAAAAATGCGTTTGCGTTTATGCTTCGCGCGCTTTAATGAGTGATTTATGTAAAAAAGAGAGGTTTATAAATGATTTTAGAATTAAGCTAAAAAGTGAGATTGAGAGTTTCTTTATGAATAAAATTGGGAACAATATATAATAAAACAATATATTTACAATATTGTTATTACGTGAAAGGTTCTGGGAGGACATACATTATTTAGTAAGACGGAATCATCTCAGCCATTGAATTTTAATCAAACGGTTGATATTAGTAACCGTCAATCACCAACCGTCCGTGTTTTTTGCAAATCCAACCACCCAATTAATTAAAAACCAACTTTAATCGCAACCGTCGAATTAATAAAAAAAACGGCCAAGATTATGTCCTTATGTCTCACAATATTTACATGTCGTTCTAGAATCCAACTCTTGTTATTACATATAATATTATGATATAATCATAATCATAGTGTTATTAAATTTTTAAATATTTTAATATAATATCTAAAATATTATTATAGATGATATATCATATTTGGACCTATTTTAAAATATTATAATAATTTAAATTTACTCGACACTCTAACATAAACTGAATTAGAGTGTTCAAAATTGAAATCTTTATCGATTTCACATGCGAGTGGATGGTTAGAAAAAAATCTATTGGTGTTTTCTGGCAAAAAAGGTGGGTTGTGGCAAAAAAAACTATAACATAGGGATTGAAACTTCGGCATTACCCAAAGAATACATAGGGATCATTATTTGAAATTTGGATTAAATACTACCCAATCCTAACCTTATTGATGAGGTGTTTTAGGACGAGTATCAAATACTTATCCTAGTCACGCATTAGTCAAATAAAAATTATAGTTCCTGTGGCCTAGGGTCGAATCCCAAGAAAAACCTTAGACTACGATATGTTACTTAGAACTAATTAAGCTAGTCTACGCAAGAAATGTGGTTTTGCCTTCTATCGACAAGGTACCTCCAATAAGCATTGAAGACAATAGATAGGTTTATAAAATAATAATAACAATAAAATACAACAAAGATCCTACTTCACCTCTAAGAGAATAACTAGTAAATCGTCCAAGCATAAATTAAGTTGATTGGTAATTCTAGGCTAGAGTATCGTACTCAAGATTCAACTCTCGCTCTTCTCTAGAATTGGCATGATACATAAAGGCTCGGCTTTCAAACACTATTGAACCATATAGCATGATCTCAACCTCTCGATATATTGATCGGTAAATCAAGCACGCTTAAAAATAACCTCAGTTTAATGCCTTTGTTGCTCTTTGATAAGTGTGCAAATATGCAAATATTTGTACACTTCGTGCACTTGATTCTTGTTTGTTTACGATTATTTTGTAAGGAATTTAATACTCTGTGTGCTAATTTCAAGATTTATTCAAGATGCATCGCTTTGGAGTTGTCAAGCATAAAATGGAGCATAAGTTGAGCAAAAGGTGAAAAAATCATTCATCACATATATGCTCGATCGAGCAAAGAGCAAGAGGCCAAGCAAAGCATGAAAAAAGTTGATCAACGACGACTTGACCTTCCCAAGAGTTGCTCGTTCGAGCAAGATGGTCACCATGGCTGCTCGGTCGAGCAGTACATAGTTTTGATACATTTGAAGATCAGAAGTATCAAGCTCGGCCGTTGGAAAAACTTGCTCGGCCGAGTAGTCTAGGTTGGGGAATTGCTTGACCTAGGAAAGTTTGCTCGATCGAGCATAAGAATAGAGCCACCATAGGACTGCTCGCCCGAGGTGAATGATTGCTCGACCAAGACCTCAAAGATTTCCAAAAATGCCCCAAGTATAAATACTTTTGCATGCATTTTTGAAAGATGTCCTTGATTTTGGTGCTCAAAACCTCAAACCCTTGAAAATTGAAGATAGATGAACAAGTCAAATTGAAGCAAATCAAGGTCATGGAGGTGCAAGCAAATTCATCATCAATCTACTCTAGTTTTCCATGAACTCTTTAAATTTCATCCACTTCTCTTTTGTTTTGCACTTCATTATGTATAGTAGCGAGTAGTGTGTTGGTTAGGGATCCTATTAGGATTAATCATGTAATGTGATGATGAATATCATGATATGTTAATGAAATTTTATTGAATTTACTTGTGATGGCTCTTCATTCATGATAACTTGCATATTAAGTGTTTGATAAAATCCTTAAATGTAATTAACTTAGCTAATCATTCCTATATTGAATGAAAATTGGTATTAGGTTGATTAGTAAGCCATTGCATGTCATTCTATATTATTGCTTGCATGAAAATGAAGTACTAGTCCAGAAAACAAGGTTAATACATGAGGGAATGGATATACTTCCAATAGATTGAACGATTGAGGAAGAATCCATTCTTTAGGGGATCAATAGGTCGAAAGAATGAGATCCACCACTCAAATGCACCTCTCAATCCTGGGATGGAGCGAATGTGGAACCTAGGGTCGATGTGCATGAAAAACATATTGTATTTGCCTTTCACAATGGAATTTAATTCCATATCATACTATCATTGCATTACTTGTTTAGTCCTAAGTGTGAAATAATTGCCTAATCCTTTCTTTGATTGCATTAAACCCTTACTTTTGATATAACTTTCATCTCAAAATTCCCCAATTTTTTTTCTTAAGTAGAACTAAGTAATCTAAGCTAGCTAAGAATCCAAACTTCATCCCTTGGGTTCGACTCTCCCCTAGATATAAATTTGTTTGATAAAGTGACTACGACTTGTATTTGTTTGAATACTACCTAAAAACTACTTGTCACTCTTTGCCCATAATAAACTCAAGACTAAGATGCCTAATATCTTCCAAACATCATTGTAGAGTTCAATCGTAAACATCAAATTCTAGGAGTTTCACTAACATACACATATCAACGCACATAGTTTCATTGTGCTTTTGTAGCTCGTCGAGTCTTTGATGTATGTGCTAGCTATTCTTTTGGATTTGCCCTTGAGTCTTTGTTAGTTGCGCAACAATAGAACACATTGAAGGTTCCTCAGTGCTCGGTCAGTGCGCTTCTTGATACAAATCATTGTTGCTTATTCGCTACTAGAAGATGTCGCTTCCGTGGTTATTTCATGATTGATGGCGTTGTTGATTTTGATTCAAAGCATTACGAAGCTTGCATTTGGAAGAATAGATTCTTATAGAATCTAAATTGGGTGTACGATAATTCTGTTGAAGAATTCAACTATCTTCTATTCATTTTCCACCTACATTAATTCATATTGTCGTTACATCGTCTAGGGTCTCACTTTCTACAAACTCCGTCACTGCTTTATTTCAAAATTTGCCATGCTCCTCTCACATTTACAGCAACTGTGATTTCATCAACATGTACAATATCAACACATTGATGTAATTGAAGGTCGCTTTACAATATTTTTCTTGTTTTCTTTGTGGAGTGCCTTCTATGTATTCGTGGCATCGCGTATGAGTTCTGTAAACCTTCTTCTACACTTTCTACGACTTCTTGAAAACCAAAAACTGCCTTCATTTGCACATGTCATTGATCTCAATTTTTTCCACTCAAGATTGGAAGATTAGCTAAAAATTGGCATTGCTTAGTCCTATCGTGTGTGTTTCAGTTTCAATCGAATCTTGTGTTGATACCAAATATTAAAACATTTGCACACACAACAAATTAAACTTGCTGTGATACCACTGATAGATTTAGGAAACAATGAAGAAAATGATTTATTGATTATTTGTGTAATACATTATACATGTATATATAGAAGTAAATGTTGCTAAAGATAGACAAATGCTGAAAACTAGGAATGAAATAAATATAATTAAATACTAAGTCTATTTTATCCTAACAGCCCCCCTCAATCTGGACTGTTGAAGAAATGTCAAGATTGCACCGGAATTCTTTAAGCAACAGTAGCAGCATCTGAATCAGTAAGGAAAATACATCTCAATAAAGGTGGAGGAATGATCATCTCGCATCATAAAGAGGATAGACGGAATGCACACACGTCTCATCATAAAGGAGTCACAGGAGTAGGTTAGTGACATTATTGGGGAAAACACCATATTTAGATAAAAGGCAAGAATAACTGCCTACGTATCAGGAATGAACATCTGACACGGATAATAAAAGTCAGGATTGAAACATCTGACTGGTTGACAAGCTGAGAAATATGGTATGGGTGGGGAAACCACCTAAGACAAAGCATTGAAAAGTGCGATCGTGATCCAATGACTGATGACTACGGAATAAATTCTGATTTTTATCAGATATTAAATTGATGTTGACTTGACTGAATTCTGATTGCTGCTGACCGGAATTAAATTGTATTGACTGCTGATCGGAATTGTAAATAAACTATGGATGGGCTTCTTAAAAGATTTTCTTACGGGCCCGTAAAAGGACTATTTTGTAATAGGGCTTTTGAAACCCTAATCGCCAAATCCTCGCACAACGCATTCCAATCAATAAAAGAAACGAAATCAGAATCCCCGCGGCACTCCAATCCCTCATATCTCAATTCCTTAACAGATCGAAATCGAAGCAAAATCCTAGCTCCTCAACCCTCAAATCGAATCGATTCGACTACTACCTTCGCAACCCAATTCAATCGATTGAGCAATCAATCAGCTCAATATAAAGGCAAAATGGGAATTTAGCATCTGGGATTTGTGAAAGATTGAAACTTTTAGCGATTGCGAGGGGTGAAAAGTTGAGGGGTTGTGAATGGGGATTTTTTTTTTTGGGATGTGTGTGGTTTGGAATTGGGGAGGAAAGGGATGTTTGACTACTGTGATAGTCAATTCCATATCCATTTGTGACGTATGGTGGTGATGCAAGGTGAGTTGAATGCACAATAGCTGATTAGGTTTGGGTGTAAGGTTGTGGTTTTCTGGAAGAAGCAGATTATGTCTGTGTTATGAAAGAAAAACAAGACATAAGTTTTGGGTAAGCGGAAGACGGAAGCGATTCTAGAAAAAGAAGAAAAAAAAATGTTCAGGTGAGGTGGTGGTGTAATTAGGTGACACCACCACCTCTAGGAAGAAATAATCAGGATCAGGAATGATAGCTTTGGCTAGAAATGGCTCTTGATACCATGATAGATTTAGGAAACAATGAAGAAAATGATTTATTGATTATTTGTGTAATACATTATACATGTATATATAGAAGTAAATGTTGCTAAAGATAGACAAATGCTGAAAACTAGGAATGAAATAAATATAATTAAATACTAAGTCTATTTTTATCCTAACACTACTACATATTAGTTAATTAAAAGCACTTGTAAAAGCGTTGTGTAAGAGTGTCACTTAAAGAGAGCGCTTATGATAGCGCATTACAATTATATGGAGCAATTATATAAAAAATGTCATATACAACCGATTTTAAAGAATATTGCTCTTATTTAAAAGACTTTATATGGCGTCTATTTGTAATCAAATACTAGAAAATCGGATATGCTCAAAGGGATACAAAAAGAGTTCGCATCACATGTGATTGGTAAGAATAGTTGAGAGTGTTTTATATATAACGCTGTCTTTTGTGTACCCCTTTTGTGAGCGTTTTAATAAGCGCTTTATTTTGATAAACCCATACAAAGCGCTTCTTTGGAAGCATTGTCTATAAATTGCATTTAAAAGAGCATTTGCATTATAAAGTTGTCCTTCTCTTTCCACTTTTAAGCGCAGTTTTATAAGTGCTTATTTTGACTAAACAATACATACCACTTAAATTAAAACGTTATCTATGTCTTGATTAATGTAGAGCGCTTTCGACACGCGCTGTCTATCTTGCTCATTACAATAACAGAGATGTGATTGATTCGTAACGAAGAGTGTTGTAATGAGGATTTTTTAGTATCACATTTACTTATGGTGATTTTTATAGTTAACCTTTCTAAAAACCCGTAAGATTTAATTCACCACAAGAGCTTATTCTATTGGACGTTCACACTTGCTCAACCTCGAGTGTTATGATCCTTTTTTACTTAATTTGTGCCACTTTGCTCTTTTGGTTTGGTCTTTAAATTATGGCTCAGTCTCCAAAACTGATTTTCTCCTAAATAACAGGACAATAACCTGAAATATGAGGATTACGAGTAAGCTAGATTTTGATATATCACCAGACCAGTCCTAGCCGCATGGATAAATTTTCCGCACTCAGTGGCGGAGCCAGCCACTAAAGATCGGGGGTGAAATTTATAACATATTGTATAATTTCAAAATTTAAGTATAACAAATATACTGTAAAATTAAAAAATAATATATAAAACTAAAATGAATAAAGGAAAACAAAAAAATTACAAGCCAAATAAGAATAAAAAATTAGAGAAAACAAGCACGTAATACACATGGCAAGGCGTCAGCAAAAAATATAAAATAGTTGAGACGCAACTCAAACTCAGCCCGAATGTTTTCCATCTTTAGACAGGACGACCGCACTCTATAGCCAAATTCATTTTGATTTACAAACTTAAAATAGCTTTTTTGATAAAGATCAGTTATTGTCCTTGCCTCCCCTTTGGCGTGCCCCAACTTGGCAGGGTATAAAGTTCCTGCCAGCCCCTGCGGGATCCGCCCCCCTTCTGCACAACATGCAAAAAATTGCCTTTTTCATTTTTGTTTTCACCAGTTATTGGCTAATCGCCGTAGACAATAATGTTTTCATAGAATCATGTGATGCAAATGGTATCGCCTAGCATTCGCCTTTGTTTAGTAATGTTAATAGCTTATGATAATTTTAAGATAGTCTTTTTTGTTCTAGGTAATTTTAAGAGTTTTCAAATATATCACTTGGAAACATATCATTTTCACAGGATAACAGTAATCATAATAAAATTGATTCAACTTGAAAAAATATATATGCACTAACTACTTTAGATGAAGTATGAGAATTCCATGCCATTCTAAGCTCATCACACTCAGGGGCGGAAGCAGGGGGCTGGGGGCTAAGTACCCTGCCATATTTAAGACTAAGCATAAATTGAACCTGGGCATATTGACATACAGAGCGTAGTGTAGATGAATTTGGCAAATTCTCAGAAGGATTGGGTTCTATTTTCAATTTAGCTTATCTTTAAGCTATTTTCTTCTATTATACTAATTAATGTATATTGAAATGGAGCTTAAAGTTGATTTAGCGCAGCGGGTCGGCTTAGTTGAGAATTGAGATGGGGTTGGTTCGATTCCAGGTTAGGTTGTGGTTTGTTTAGGCTTTATTATGCATTTTATATTTTAGTTTGTCCCCTAACTCCAAGCTTTGTGTTAGGACCGTTGATTAGTATAAAGCTAGTCTAGAAACTGATCTAAACTGCGCTAGCAGGTACTTGGTTAAAATATAAAACATGCTCCAAAATATCGTAAAATTTAAAGTTAACCCTAAATTGTAGGATATATCTCAAAGATCTTTTGGTGACCTTTTTAACTAATCATTTTTAAGTTGATCAAGTTATATTGATCTGCACAAGGATTAGTTGTTTACCGATCAGTCACTTGGTCCCTACTCTCAAAGGTCGGTGGTTCAAGCTCTTCTGAGTGCGTCTTCCCGCCTTGAATCTGATCAAGTGTCCTTAGCATTTTCTATTTTCACGATGCACAAACTAGGGCAGGCCGTAATTTCTTTTAAATACCAATATGTATAATTAAACTATGACACCTATCAATTTATAAAGACAAAGACGAGAATGCAAACAACAACAGATATAGACTTAATTTACATAAACAAACAGACACAATCAAAACACAGACTCATACACACAAAATTAAAGGTACATTCTTTTATGTAGACTGAACCGGTTTGGGTGACAAAGAAATGTTTCTAGTTTTTTCTGTAATGGGAGTTGGCCACTTCTTACGGTGGAATCTGCAGCGGAAGGAGCCTTCGTGCATGGTTGGAGAACAGAGACAGTGCTGACCCTTTTGTTACTGCAGGTTGCTATTACCCTTTGGGGAGTCTGCTGCCCTGAAGTTTCCTCCTGGAGCCATGGCTGCAGCAAAAGATGGAGAGACAGGGAGCTGCAAAGTTATGAATGGGGAGGGAGTTTATAAAGGGAGTTTATAATGACAATTAATAATTATTAGCCTTCTTTTTTTCAGATACTTTTTTATGCTTATTAAAATTTCAGTACTTTACCTGGCCACTCCTTTATCCATCTAAATTATTGAACTATTCAAATCAATGATATCAAGGTTTTTTAATATGAGATTAGAGGTAAGATCAAGAGTTTGCATTGCTTCGAAAAGGGTGGTCGAGTAGGAGGACAAGACTAGGCAAAGTCATGAGTTCGAATTCCTGCTAAACACTTTAAAGGTGATATCTCTTAATTCTTCCGATGAAATATTTTAAATTTTTCTTTAATAGAAGCATTTAAACATGTGATCAATGTAATTAAAACGGCTACATTAAAATATTTAAATAATATTTAAAATAAGTAATAAATAATAACTACATATTATTTAATTATATGGCTCAGCTAATACCGTTCGAAACATACTAATCCTTTACAGCAAATAATCGCAACAAATTTAGCATAATGCGTATGGTATCACATACTTCTAGTAACTACATCAAACCCAGAGTCCAGAGATATTAAATGAGATGACTATTTCTGAAGTTCTAGCTGATCCTGTTAAGAGATCCATTTTTTGCAATCATGTTCCTGCAGAAAGAAGAAGTGACTTGGATGTTGTGGTGTTGACTCATTTTGATGATAGGTTGATTTGGACCAAGTCCCCCAGATGGTTGCTTTTCTACTATGCGCCTCTGGAAAACATTCCAGACCAGATGTAACCATTTTCAATGGAGTTCCAAAATTTGGAAAAAGTGGATCCCTTTTAAAGTGTCAATCTTTATGTGGAAAATATTTCATCACATTGTCCCCACTGATTAGCAGTTTGCAAAGTTTGGGATTCACGTAGTTTCTAAATGCGTCTGTTGTACAAATCCAATATTGGAAAGCAGCAGACATTTATTTTTTGAAAGTAAATGGAGTCAAGACATGTGGAGATTCCTTGGTTCCATTTTTGATAAGCACAGAATTCATGGTGTTGAGGCTTTGGCTAGAGTTTGGATTCAGGATAGAAACTACATGGAATGTTTGGCGGCACGATTGGCCTGTATAGGGTTATGGGAGATCTGGAAGGTGAGAAATGCAATGAGGTTCGAAGGGAAGCATAGGGACTGGCGTAAACATCACTTAAGTTGGAGTAACAGTATTGCTAGTGCCATAGATGTTCGTTACATCCCAACCTTGCAACGAGCTTTCTCTTAAGATGTCTGGTGTATTTTATACATCCAAGAGAAGGACTAATAGCCGCTTCTTGGCTGATCATGACATTAATATTTTTATGCTTTCCAAAACCTCAAGTGTAAGGTGCGGCGCTGCTATTATTAGTGGAGCTAAAAGAGACTTCAAGCTGGCTTTTGACTCCTCCTCTCCAAACAACCCTATACGTGTCTTACTTCAGTTCATTGAGCAAGCTATTCTCAATGCTCGTCAGCTTCAGTTATCGGTTATCGCTGTTTATGGATCTCACCCTGGTATGGCATTTCTAAACTCAAACATAAACGAGGTTCCGGATGATTTAAATATTAGCTTTATATGTATTAGGCCCATTATTGGCCCATTTAGTTTCCTATAAATAGCTAATTTTGTATTACGTATGAACTCAATTTTGCATCATATGAAACCCTAGCCGCTTTGTATTGTTTCTGTCTTGCTTGATTTCTACATGGTATCAAGAGCCACTAACTTTAGTGGGCGCTAGATTAGTTTCTGATTTTTTTTAGTAATCACGCTCGGATTGTTGGAATTTTCGCATCTGTTTTTGGGATTTTGAGATCTGGTTGTTCGACATGGTTGAGAGGAATGATGATTCGTTACAGGCTGTTAGTGTCCAATTGAATGGACAAAATTATTCGTATTGGTGTT